>JAQFZI010000192.1:0-21197 GCA_034695605.1 Eupelops occultus | reverse complement strand
AGCACAGGTAAAATTTTAACAACAAAATATTTAACATTTTAAAAATCTGGCCATGTTTATTACCATTTGACCATGTCAAAGGGATGGAGACCTGCAAAAGTTCCGTTAACTCTTGGAAATGGTCTCGAAAAGAAGCCGCCCCTTCAGACTTACCAAATACTAATTGAAGGCATTTGGGGCGACGGAAGGGTATACACAATAATGATATAATAAAAAATAAATATTTTATTGATTGATAGGTTGGGACCATAGCTATCGATGACATAAGTTTTTTTGATGGCAACTGTGCCGGTCAGCCCTTTAACCACTTTTCTTTTATATACATCTGATTAAAGATTTTGTTTAACTTTTAGCTCAGCCCACAAAAGCTGCAGCGGTTTTAGGAGAGTGCTCTTTTGAAAGAGATCTTTGTGGTTATCGGAATCAGTCTGGAACGGGACCCGGCCCTGAAGTGGCGCAGTTTTCACCCTCACCGGCAAAAGCAGCGCTTAATTCTAACAAAAGACAATCAGTAAATCGATTGTCCGTATCTTCTAAAGAGTCATTAACTTGGAAGTTGGCCACAGCTACCAGTAGACCGGCTAATCTTCAAGACCATACCTTCAGAGCACCTAGTCTGTTCTCTGCTTCATGTTCCACATAATTTAAAACTAACATAATTTTTGCTCAAAATAGCGGGATATCTATTTTTCGATGTTTTCAATCAGAATTCAATGCAATATCCGGTCTTAAGATCTCCCGAATTCCCCGGAGGTGAAGGAAATACTCCTAAATGTTTGGGTTTTTGGTTCACTCCTTTTGGACGGTACGTCCCATTAAATAACAAATGTATTGACTAATAATACAAATTTGGAAAAAAAGAGGTGAAACCACTTCAATGAGTGTATCGATGGTAACTCAGGACACCGCAGAATCAGGAGCTCTACAGGAAGAGAGCGATAAGAGGGGTAATGGCTTGACTATAGAGACAAAGAATTTGTTGTGGAGAATGTCTACTCGAAGGTTTGACACAAGTCGACCCGAATGGATATACGGACAGTTGGCTATCAATTCGGAAACTGCATATCGGGTAAGACTATTCTCTATTAAGTATCTTTTGATTAAAGTGACAAAACTCTTATAAATAGATACAATTCGAAGGGGAGGCTTCAGACGGAGGCTTTGCTTTGGACGACATAACATTTTATGACGGGTTGTGTCAAAGTATGTATCGGTTTATTGATTAAAAAAATGGCTACAAATTTGTTTAAAATCTAATGATTCGTACATTAAATTGACTGAAAGCGCGTCCAATTCAAGCGGCGGTCACTTCTTCGCAATCGGACAGTTTGAATGTGGAGAAGTCACTTCGCGAACAGTGAGTAACAAAATCTTGGAATATTCATTACATGACTAACGCCTCCACTCATTGGAAGTCTCAATAACTGAATTATATTTTAAACGCTTATTAAATGATTAAAATTCTATTAAATAATAAATTTATAATATAATCATAATTGTTGTTAAGCTGTAAAGCGATGTAAAGCTTAATAATAAAACTTTTAAATCCATTATTATATAAATTGTTTGCTTAAAAATATTTAAAATAAGAAGTAATCGATGAAATTCATGATTTCTAAAATCGATTAGTAATAAACTCTGAGAAAATTCAATGAAAAAGTGTTGTCAATAATAATAATAATAATTAAAATAATAATAATAACCCAATTGAGGCACACAATTAACTATAAGTCCAAAGGCACACAACTCTCTCTTCCAATTAGATATTTACACTTTTGACGCCTAATAAACAAATGTTTCCCTTATTTACATTTTGTTTCGTTTTGATAATGTGTTGACACTTCGATAATTAGTGTACACTTCAGGCAGTGATTCCCTGTCGTTAATATCACCAGAAGATCTTCACAACTGACCGGAATGTCGTCCTCTCATACGATAGTACACTGAAAATAGTCTTAAAATAATATTCATTCAATTATATCAAAAGACATACATTTTTACTCTTGCTTTTATTTGAACCGTTTTCACTATCTTCGGAACTACCATTTGTTCCCCTTCTTTGTTGTAAATTCTGACTATTTGGATGAACCTGTTGTCCACCCCTAAGGTGTGGCTGTTGTGGTGCCGGCTGTTGCTGTTGTGGTTGTTGTTCATTGCGTTGCCTTTGAGAGGCGTACCTCTTATCTTCTTCCTCCTGTAGACGTTTGGCCAACTGTTCATCTGTGAGGTCTTCCATTCCAGACTCTTGTTTGAATTGTTCCCATTCTTTTGAGCTCTCGATCTGTCGTTTTTGTTCTTCTTGAAGACTAAGAGCCACTAAATAACTAAAAATTTATTATTAATTAAATGTAATGAAAGGTCAAAATTAAGCATAAACTAACTCCTGGTCTATTTGTTGCTGAGAAGCTACTACTGGTGTTAGCGCTGCTTTTGGAGGAACTAAAACAAAGTCTCCGTCAACGAACTGTGTGTCGCCTTCGATGTTATTTAGTGTCTCCCAAACAACATTACTCTCATTCAGGAATCCCATATCTGTCACTAATTGGTATAATTGGTTCTGAAAACATTCATACATTTAAACAAAATTAGTAAAAATGGGTCAGAAATTCATTAAATATGGAGTAAAACCTTATTTTTGAATAAAACATTGAAATGATTGTTACGAAATAAAACACATAATTCTTGTTCTTTCAAATTATTGATCAGCTCTTGGAGGCCATAATTAGTCAATTGTGAAGCGGTTTTTTCTAAGAAGTCTTCTGCGATCAGAGCTAATAACAAAATTATTGATTAGAATTAGAGATGATATGATTGAATTGAAACCTTCAGTGACGAGCTCTGGTTGTGTTGAGGTCTTGTTGTTTATTATTTTATCAACTAATTGATTATAACTACAGCTGCCGACAGCCATCTTCACTGGTCTCTCATTGGGGTCTGCTATCCATCCGTGGTATAGAGGAATGTGAAGTAAGTCGAAAACAATACATTCGGGCGTATATTCGAAATCGGAAACACTAATCAAATCAATTGTTTTATCTGTTTATAAGTAAATTGTTTCAAATATCATACCCCGTGAACCTCACGTTCACATCGAGTCCTTTCGGTAATTTGGGTAATATTTGCATCGCATCCATGAAATTCTGTTCATAATTCAGTTGAACGCCTTCTGGAATATTCTGCATAAAAAATAATAAGAAAATGGGTTGAAATCTATTGACACAAACCTTAGGAACACTATTGAGAATACAATCGCCTAAGTATTCCATTAACTGGTCATCAGTGATGACGTCCATCATTGGCGGCAATTGAATTCTGCCCTTAAGAATGAGGACATTGATGATGGCCAAAAGAGGACAGGGACCATTTACATTCTGAGTAACTATAGGAGTCTTGGCTGACATCCAATTGATCCATTTTAAGTGATAAGTGAGTACTGGTTCACTAATGGCACCGCTCCGACCACAGGATGACTCTACCATCGGTTCAATGGATTCATTGTTTTGTTTTTCATTTAAATCGCAATCATTTTGTGTTTCGTATGACATTTGGACAAAAGTGTTATCTGAATCTTCTTCATTGACATCATTTGATTCATTTTCAACTTTATTTTCATCCAATTCTTCGTTATTAAGACATTTATTTGTCAAAAATTGTTCACTTTTTTCGATTCTGTCTTCCATTTCCTCCAAATTTTCATAATTTGGTTTCAATCGATTCAATAGTTTTTTGTTAAATAAACAAATTTAAAACTTAAATAACTTTAATAAATATATTATACATTTGTATAATTAATTTAAAATAATTAAACAAATGTTTGTTTACTATTTCGGAAATCAGAGCTTTGATGAGTCAAACCATTGAATCACAATTAATGACAAATTGTTGTAATCTTTAATCATTTAATGTAAATATTAGTTTGTTTTGTATTTAATCACATTATTGTTTTGATAAGTAATTAAACCAATTGACTATTAATTGTTAATAATATTAAACAAAACCAATTAATAGTCAAATTGTATTAAATGTGAGCAAAACTATCAATGAATGAATTGAATCGTAAAGTGAGTGAACTTCAGTCAACACATTCAGACAGCGCTTTATTCGTCCAAATGATTTCTTATCCAATAATAACGTCAATCATTGCCAACAATTAAATGACATTCAATAATCATTATTCAGTGAATTTCAATTATACCATCTTTTCCACTATTCTTCATATTTGAACCTAGATTCTAGGTTCTAGAATCTAAGTCTTGGACACAGAGGAGATACAGATATACTTTGTATACATTGGATTCAGTGATAGGCGTTTGAAAAAAGGAAAACACGCAACACCTAACCCAAATATTTTTATATTACCTTGCGAGTTTATATTTTCAATTTCAACTTTTGAAAATAGATAATATCAAACTCCGTATTTGAACTTGGAGTATTATGACTATTTTTATATTGAAAACATTAGTTGATGAATATGTTTAATAATTTTATAGCCTGGGTTCAAAACGGATTTTTGATAGTCTGAACTTAGTAATTTGAACTTATGCTAATTTATTGCTTTATTCTTAATTTGAGACCATGAGCCACTTGCACAGTCAGACTGATCCCTGATTCTGGCTGATCCGGATCACATTTTACCAGAATCAGCGCTGGCGCCTATTTCATAGTTAACTGATCCACATTGATCGGGATCCACTGATCCTGAAAAACTGATCCTGAAAAAATGAGGATTAGGCAGGATCAGACGCGCGCGTTTGTTAAATAAACTTTAAATTATTTGAATAAATTAAATATAATTGAAAAATATTATTGATGTTAAGTGTTTATAAAAAAATAGCACCTTTTAATTGTCAATTATTGAATGTAAACTTGAATACATTTAATAATCGCTAGCGTTATATCTTATTCTAACTCAGAATTAGTTTATTTCTAATTGTAATTTTCAAAACATCTAATTGAACCTTTTTTTTAAGCCGCCAGCATTTCATTGTTCTTCAAATATCTCTTTATATTCAATTCTCAAAAAAATTACTTGAACATTAAATTATTAAACTTGTAAAATATCGCCAGCGTTTTGATCAATTATTTAAGTGATTTCCAGGTTAGCTATCACTAGTTTAGAGTCATTTGAATGGTTTAATTCAAATTAAATTAATTTGTTCACGCGAGCGATAAATTCTTTTGATTACTTAAGATTTTTCACATAATTCCCAATCGATTCATAGCTTTAAAAGAGTTATATATTAAAAGCTTCATTAATGCAAAGCTATGTTTTTGTCCGCATGCGTTTTTTCAAGATATATTCAATATTTCATTTTGCGTATCAAAAAAATAAAATTTTACAAATATTTAAAAAGGTTTTAATTGTTTTCCTTAAGATTTTAGTTATTTAACGCTAGCGTTTCTATGGTAATAACCAGAATCAAACGAGGCATTTGATCCTGATCATTAAATCGTTTATGAAATAGAAATGTAGATCAGCTAAGATCAGGATCAGGATCAGGATTAAGTGAACCACATTGATCTACATTGATCGCGAGCGATCCGGATCAGACTGAGAAATCGGCCCCTAATGTCAAAATGTAAAGCGAGTGTATTTACTTGATATTTAGCTGAATGGCCTAATATTTTGAAGATTTCTTCCAATTTTTTGGGATTTCCTGTCACTAAAGTTATAGTTTTTAACATTATTTTTGAGATCAGAATATAGTGTTTTAAAATTTATTAAAAATTAAAGTTTGTTTTGAATCGACTTTTAAATTGAATTTAAAGCCAAACATGTGTTGAGACTTCAGTTCATTCATTAAAAACGTGTTAATAAAAGTGTAACAAAACTCAGAGTTTAAGTGTTTACGTAATCTTTAGACCAATTGAGAGATTACTGAATAAATTATTAAATATTTTATTTACATTTAATTTTTTGGTCATTAATGTCAACATATTTTGTAGTTTTGAAAATGAGTTGAAATATTAATTCAATTTTAAATTTTACTTCTTATGTAATTTTAATTATATTAAAAATTTAGTAAAAATGTCGAGACATCGAAACGTGCGGTCAATGAATTTTAATGAAGGTATTCCTCAACACTTAATTTACATTTATTTCGATTACAAATAGATTGACATTTAATATATTCTCTTCCTTTTGCAGAATATGACGAGTATTATAATACTTATGGACAGTCTGTCGAAGAGGACTTTTGCATTTCCCCAAATACCGGTTAATATAATAATTTTGATCATGATCTTTTTAGCAAATTATTGACTCAAACAATCACTTAAAAGATTTATACAATTGTTTATATGATTGCAAACTTATATTTGATGAGTATTTTCTGTTATTCTGTTCATTAAATTGACCACAAAATTAATTGAAATAAATTTAACAAAAAATGATTTAATTGGAACAGAACGTCAGTTTATGTACAACCGATCTGATGGTCCCCCAAATCGTCCTCTTTTTGACCAAAACAATGACGATGTCATGAATATGGACTTAAATGAAGAGGAAGAGGACTTAAATTATTATCGAAATTATATGAATAATGATTCAAATATGGATCAATTGGAAAGAGGTTTGGATATATTTTTTGATGGTTTTAATGATTAATCGATTATTTTTTGTTTAAAATGTCAGCAAAACTAATATCTTGTGTCGAAGAGATGGAGAACGTTGTGGGCGACACAATCCCGGAAAGCCTTCTTATAAGTGCCGCAAAACGATTCAATTATGACATAAAAGCGGCGTTGGATTCCGTACTCAGCGCTCACACATCAAATACAGATAATTCTCATCAAAAACCACAAAAAGATGCCTTAAATAAAGGTATTCAAGAAATTGTTTATTAATTTAATTTTATGTCAAAATTATAATTTAACCCCTTTTTAAAAATTTGATTATAAGGTAAGCCATCAAAAGCACAGAATCAGTCGATGCAATCATTAGAGGACTTAGTGGTCACAAAAGCAAATACTAGCCATAATTCAGAACAAAGTAGTTCCCCTTTATTTTTAAGTTTGACAGCTAAATGTAGTTCCAATAATGAGATGATAACCGGTCATCGAATTTGTGATATCAAACAAAATATTAGACAATATTTCGATCGAAATAATATCGAAATTTTCAATTTCGCGACCGAATCACCCGATGATTGCGTCCGAAAACATAAAACTGAGAAAAAAGGTTTTAATATTTAAGTAAATTTTGTTTTGATTTTCAATTATTCTTTAAAAACAGAAATATCGAGAACTACTGAAAATACTGATCAGAGCACCGATAGTGAAGTCGACAAAATCAATCAAAGCGTTCAACAAATGGCTCTCAAAGAAAATGATTCTAATCTCAAAGTGTGAGTAAATATCAAATTATTTTTGTTTTTTAAAATTAAATTAAATTTTAAATTTGACCACTGATCAGCCCTACCAGTCCTTTGCGAAGGGATTTGGACAAAACGCGATTGGATGATTCAAACCGACAACAGTCGACACCAAATTCTCCGATCTCTAGCAGAACGGGTTCAAGAATTTCGTCCCCAAATCCGGACAAATGGTCGGAAAGCACTAAAATATCTTCAAAACCGATTCAAACAAAAGCTTTGAATCCAGAATTGGCTTTAAGTGAATACAATAAGAATCGAAACTCTGGAAAACCCCACATAAATCTTGTAGTGATCGGACACGTCGATGCAGGAAAGAGTACTCTTATGGGACATCTCTTATATTTATTGGGATTTGTCTCTAAGAAGACAATTCACAGATACGAAACCGATTCCAAAAAGATGGGCAAAAATTCTTTTCTTTACGCCTGGGTTTTAGATGAAACACAGGAGGAGAGAAGCAGAGGAATCACCATGGATATCGCACAGTCACGATTTGAAACACCCAATCGTATGGTCACTTTGTTGGACGCACCTGGACACAAAGATTTCATTCCTAATATGATAACTGGTGCCACTCAGGCAGATGTAGCCTTACTAGTGGTAGACGCCACTAAAGGAGAATTTGAAACGGGCTTTGAATTAGGAGGTCAGACACGTGAGCACACCCTTCTTATTCGATCGTTAGGTATCTTTCAGTTGGGGGTTGTGGTCAATAAACTCGATAACATTGATTGGAGTCAACAACGCTATGAAGAAATTGTCACCAAATTGAGTGCTTTCCTTAAACAGGTCGGCTTCAAAGAACAGGATGTTAGTTATGTTCCCTGTAGTGGACTGACCGGTGAAAATTTAATTCAAAGATCTAAAAATGCAGTTTTGTGTTCCTGGTATTCCGGACCCTCTTTGGTTGAAATTATTGGTATATTTCTTATAATTAATTTGGAATTTATTAAAATTGTGAAAATGTTTGATTAGATCACTTCAAACCTCCTGAGCGCCCGATTTCGAAACCATTCCGTTTATGTATAAACGATGTCTTCAAAGGATTGACATCAGGTGTTTGTGTTGGCGGTCGGATAGAAGCAGGAACTGTCACTACAGCCCAAAAGTTAGTTATTTTGCCGGCGGGAGAACAGTGTGGCGTCAAATGTATTTATTTTTGTAAAAAATGTTTAAAACAAACTAATGTTAAATTTGGTTAACAGCCATATCTTTTGACGACCAGTCAGTGCCGACTGCTTTTGTCGGCGATCACATAGTTTTGACTCTTTCTGGTTGTGATCCAAATAATATATTTGCCGGAAGTATTGTTTGCGATGCATTAAACCCGGCGCCGGTCACCACTCGTTTTGAGGCCAGAATTGTTATCTTCAATAATATCGAAGTTCCGATAATACGAGTATGTCTTCAGTTCGTCACTCTTTCAGCCATTTATTTAAATTATTTTAATTTTAAGGGATTTCCGGTTGTATTTCATTTTCAAAGTCTTAGCGAACAGGCAATCATTAAGAAACTTGTGGCGCAACTCCATAAGAGCACCGGTCAGGTCATAAAAACTAAACCGCGTTGTCTTCTTAAGAATAGTAGTGCTATCGTTGAGATTGAGGTCCAGCGACCCGTTTGTGTTGAACTTTACAAAGATTACAAAGATTTGGGAAGATTTATGATCAGATCGGGCGGAACCACTGTTGCCGCCGGACTTATCACTAAAGTATTGCTTTTTCTAAACATACCTTCAATTTATTAATTAATTAATTTTTTTCTTCATTAGATTTTGTGATAACTCCTTGTCTTCCAATAGTTTGTAAATTTGAAAAATAATAACAATTTGTAATTTTTTCAAACAAATAGTTATTAAATAAATATTTTATCAAAAATTCTCTGAATTATAACTAAATTATAACTTTATTACTAACTTTCAACGAAAAAAAGTAAAAGATTTTGATATCTTTTCTTTTAAACTTTTAATGAATAGAGTCTCAGAATATCTTTGATTACATGAAAAGTGATAATCATTTTATTATCAATGGTTTGTATATTTCTTGATTCAATTTTCCTGAAAAGTATCGATTGAAATGATTTTCACAATAAAATAAGTGACAATTTTTTATACAAAATGAAAAATTTTGGTTTAATTTTATTGATTTTAATAAATATTATTTCTATTCATTCAAATTCATTGCCTTTTTGTTTACCAAATTGTGTTTGTCTGCAAACAACGACCAATTGTTCAAATGTAGAGCTGAAGAAGGTTCCAACCGCTGCGGCACAGTCTACTGCTCTCGATTTAAGTTTCAACAAAATAAGAATTTTGAATGGAATTCCTTTAAGACATCTCTCGCTTTTAATATCACTGTAAGGAACCCAATATTTGTCTCTAATATTATAATAATTTGTTTGACAGACATCTCAATGACAATCAGATCGAAGAATTGAATCATCACTTATTCGCAGGATTGGCCCGTCTCATCAATTTGTAATCCATTATCATTAATGATTCTCTTTTGTCAAATTAAAGTTACATGATCATAATTTTAACTTAATTAGAATTTTAAAAGTTGTATAATAGTTAAAATGTTGAACAAGAGCAAATTTTAAAAGTATCATTATAATTCTGATTTTTGGTATTTCAATCACTCATATTTGAAAAGTTTTTGAATCATCAGAATATTCATGATTTAGAACTTAGTCAATTAAGTCTGTACAGAGAGGAAAAATAGTGTTTGAACCCAAGCTTTAAATTTAATGAAATTACTCATCAACTAATGTTTTCAATATAAAAAATAGGCATTATTCACCAAGTTCAAACACACTATTTATTTTTTGACTGTACATCAAATTACACCAAATATTAATTTAATTTTTTGAATATACTTTTAGATTATTAGAAAATTTCATTTGTTTTACAGATATTTGAATAACAACCGAATCAATTTAATTGACAAAAACTGTTTCAAGAATTTACATAATTTAAAAAATTTGTATTTAAACGACAACTCAATTGATTTTCTCTCAAACGAAGTCTTCTCAGATTTGCCGTCTCTTCAAAAAGTGTTAGTTTTTATTTGTTTTCCTCAATTCAGAGAACTTATAAAAACTTTATATTCTTTTATATTCTTTTTTAATACAATTTTTGTTTCAGTTTTCTCCAAAATAATCGTTTGACTCAAATATCATCAAAAATTTTTGATAAGAATAATCTTTTACAAGAAATAAGAGTTGATAAGAACAGTCTGATCTGTAACTGTCAACTCTTATGGTTAAAGGAATTAAGTGAAAAGTTACCAAATTTAAGTGGAAGCTGTCAATCACCCAATCATCTAAAGAATAAATTTATTTTAGAAATACCTAAATATCAGTTCAGTTGCAATGAACCAGAAGTTAGGGCCGATATAAATGTATTGAAGAGTACTTCTGGTGAAGAGATTACTCTTGAGTGCAAGATTAATGAAGAAGTGAAGCCTGAATTTGATTGGTATCATAACGACAGTCCTATTAACTTAAGTAATAATTTTTATCGAATTACAAAAAATGGATCAAAACTTATAATCAAAACGAAAAGAAATAAAATTGAAGGCAATTACCGATGCATTGCTCGAAATATTTCTGGAGCCGTAAGTTCACCACAAAAATGGATTAATTCAATAAATGATTTGAATAAAAGAAAGACAAATCAAATAATTCAGTCTTTGGGCAGTCGTTTAGTATTGAATTGTTTTGATTTTAGACATAAATTTTGGACAAAAGATGACAATAAAATAGACAAAACTCTTAATAATCGGTTGAATATCAATAAAAATGGTTCGTTAATCATTAAAAACGTGTTACAAAAAGATTCAGCCACTTATAAATGTGTTGATCATAACAATAAACAATTTGAAAGTTATTCGCTTAAAATTTCCGGTAAATTATAAGTATAATTAAGACATGACTCAAATTATCTTATCGTTAACTTTCTAAAGAACCGCCAGTTTTTACTGAAATACCCGATTCCGTAATTGAAGTAGAATTTGGAGGAAATGTGATTTTGAAATGCTTGGCTACAGGCTTTCCTGAACCACAAATCACATGGAATAGGAGAGGGAGGAATACTTTTAAAATTGATAATATGGTTATGCATTTAGAAAACATAAAGACTTCGGACGAAGATATTTATGAATGTATTGCAAACAATAGTCTTGGAGTCGCTGTCAGAGAGGTTAGGATTAAAGTTAAAGGAGGAGACATCGAGACAGAAGATATCGACAATATTGAGATACTTCAATCGATAAAAGAAGCCAAGTATCAACTTTCAAATGTTAAAACTTATTTATAACCTTGATTAATTATTTAAATAGAGAAATTGTTGACGAAGCTATAAACTCGACTATCAGACAAATTACTAATCCAGATTTGAAGATAAATAATCCTGGTAAATTATTTAGAATCGCTCGGTTTCCTCTCTCTCCAGAATCAATAGAATTCGCGAAATCTGTAGAAATCTATGAAAAATCTTTGGAAATAATCAGAAGAAAAGTTGAGGCGAAGTCCAAACTACCCTTCACTCAATTTAAATATGAAGAACTTTTATCTCCGAACCAATTAAATATTTTGGCGCATTTGTCCGGTTGTCTGATCGGAACACAAAACACTCATTTAACTAAGAATTGCAACGAAAAGTGCAGTCATAGGACTTATAGAACTTATGAAGGCTTTTGTAATAATATGGATAACCAGTTGTGGGGCTCAACACTCACACCATTTATTCGATTACTTCCTCCTGAATATGAGGACGGCATTCATCTACCAATCGGTTGGTTCGCTGATAAATTCTATTCTGGTTTTAAAAAACCAAATGCAAGAAAAGTGAGTCAGTATTTGATTCGTTCGAAGAGAGTATCATCGGATGAAAGACACTCCCATATGTTGATGCAATTCGGACAGTTTCTCGACCATGATATCGACTTTTCTATGCCTTCCATCAGTTTCAATGCTTTTGATAGGGAACCTATAGATTGTAGTAAAACCTGTCGTAGAGTCCATCCATGTTTTTCAATTGAAGTTCCTATGGATGACATCAGAAGGAATATAACTAAACGAAGGGCTAAAACTCAACAAAATTGTATTGAATTGATTCGATCGAGTGCTTCCTGTGGCAGTGGTCTCACTTCTGTAGCGATGGGCACTTTAATGGCTCGGGAACAGGTCAATCAATTGACAGCATTCATTGATGGTTCAAATATATATGGAAGTACTTCTAATTTAGCCAATCATTTAAGAGACAAACTTTCAAGAGATTCGGGACAAATGCGTTCCCTTCTAATCGATGATAAGGAATATCTACCCTTAAATGAGGCCCGATTTCCCAATGACTGCCAACAAGACCCCCGGCGCTCGGACTTCGGCTGCTTTTTGGCAGGCGATTCACGGGCTAACGAACAATTGGGTCTCTTAGCGATGCACACCCTTTGGCTTAGAGAACATAACCGCATCGCAAAAGCCCTTTCGTAAGATTAACCATAAAATATTGTAAAGATATTAAACGATTTAATTCTAATTTCAATTTGTTTTCATTGGATTCGAAGTAAACTGAATCCAATTTGGAGCGGAGAGCGGGTATACCAGGAGTCCAGAAAAATCGTTGGATCACAGCTACAGGTCTTTAATTGCTCAAGAATTGCTTAAAGAATTAAAACATTAATAACTTTTCAGTTCATAACTTATTATCAGTGGTTACCTCATATATTAGGAGCTCAGGTATTCATACTTTCAAATTGAAGTTTCAATAAAACAATCATTAATTTAAATACATTTAAATATTTAATTAACATTTATTCAAAATTATCATTTAAATTAAATTAATATAAACTTTTAGAAATTAAGATAAGAAATGATATACTTATAGTTAATCGCATTATATTTAGTTTTGAATAGATTTTAAATTAATTAATTAATTATTTAATTATTGATAAAATTTGTATAATTAATAATCTGTTCTAAAAAATTTCATTTGTTGTGAAGGGAATGTCAAAACTGGGAGAGTATAGCGGTTACAATAGTAAAGTTAATCCATCGGTGGCTAATGTGTTCGCAACAGCAGCTCTTAGGTTTGGTCACACACTTATCAATCCTTTTCTGTTGCGACTAAACCAGAGTTATGGACCGATAACTAACTATTCGAGTCATCTGACTCTTCATAAAACATTTTTCGCCCCGCATAGACTAGTAGAAGAGGGGGGAATAGACCCTTTGCTAAGAGGACTATTGTTCGCACCATCGAAGAGTCCGCGCTCTGACCAGATTCTTAATAATGAATTGACTGAACATTTGTTTGAATTGGCCAGAGATGTATCACTCGATTTGGCGGCAATTAATACACAGAGAGGTAATATATATTGAAATTTATATTAAATGCGTTTAAATTTCAATTTTAGGCAGAGATCACGGTTTGCCTGATTATAATCGATGGCGAAAATACTGTAATTTGAGTTTTGCTCAAACATTCGATGACTTTAAACACGAAATCAAAAATTTTAAGATAAGAGACAAATTACAACGACTTTATGGACATCCAAATAATGTTGATCTATGGGTCGGAGCTGTCTCTGAGGATATTATTGAAGGCTCTAAAGTTGGACCGACCTTTCAGTGCTTATTAGTGGAACAGTTCAGAAGACTCAGAGACGGCGATAGGTTTTATTTTGAGGTAATTTTTGACTATATTTTCAAATCCAAAAATAAATTATATTTTAAAAGAATTTCGGAGTTTTTACTGAACAACAATTGAAACAAATAAAAAAGACATCTCTGGCACGAGTCATATGCGATAATGGGGACGACATCACAACTATAACCAATGATGTCTTCGTTCAGCCAAAACATCAGATATGGAAAGAATGCCAACAATTGCCAGAAATAGATTTGAACAAATGGCACAATAGTGTTATCACAGAAGATGACTGTCCCCATAATAATCTCAATGATTTTGAAATACCCGAACAACTTTTGAATATATTGAGAAACGGATAAATCTATTGTCAAAATCAATATATCTGTTAATAACTGTTATGTTTAATACACTTTACAAACATATTAAGGGATAGACAATAGAAATTAATTGAGACTAGGTCATTTGGATTAATTTTTTTATTACACTTACATTTTTTTTACAAAATATTATTTAAATGTTTATTAAAATCAAATCAATCTTTAATTTAATAAAATATTTGTTAAATATCTTAAAGTATAATATCATTTATTAAACAAATATTTTGTGTGTTTTCCGGTGACAACCAATTGATTGCTTTGTTTATTATAAATATTAACAGAAAGGAAAGCAATATTTCGGCCAAACTTTAAAGTGTTTGCTTCGATTAAAATGGTTTCTCCCTTTCGAATGGCATTCAAATAAGTTATACTTAAGTCAAGACTAGCGCTCTTTACTTTAGCAAAAGTATCTTCGGGTTTCAGATCTTCAGTTTTAATCATAGCTGTGGTCATCGCCAGACTTGACAATTGGTCTACAATAGTAGCAGCCATTCCTCCGTGCAATGTATCCGAAGAATTGGTTGATTCATCGGTTACTTCCATCTCTGCAGTAAGTTTTCCGTTGGAAGCGCTTATTATATGGACCTTAAATTCAATTTAGAAAAAACTTTTGATATAATTATTATTACAAACAAATCAAAACCTGGTCTAAAACGCGGTCAAACTTCTTGGATTCAATTAATGATTTTAATGTGTTTCGCATCAAATTAAGCACTGAAGCCGTCATTTCTTCAAATAACAAATTATAATACAATATACAGTCAAGAAATGAATAGCGTGTTTGAACTTGGTGAATAATGCCTATTTTTATATTGAAAACATTAGTTGATGAGTAAGGTCAATAATTTTAAAGCTTGGGTTCAAACACGCTATTTATTTCTTGACTGTACTAGGTCATAATAACAAGTCTAAGTCTAACATGTGCATACAATTTGCCTTTAATTTCTTTATCATTTTCAAAGACTCTGGGCTTAATTCTTACTTAATAGAAATCACTGGAAGAGTAAAGTTTGATACCAAGATAATAATTCTATCATTGGTGTAAAGATTAGCTGATAACAAATGTTACCTAGAACGTAGAAAAGGTTTTTGAAATCATTATTTTCAATAACTAATAGACTATTACTAATAGTAGTTATGACACTTAAAAATACATTTAATCATATAATGTATGTATGTTCCCAGATCTACAGCAGAACATTAAAAATTGCTTGATATTTATGGTCAACACAAGAAGGAGAAGAAGAGAAAGAATTGATTCCCATTAACCATATCTTTCAATTTGTCAAAAGTTTTAATATTGAAAAATAATTTAATATTTGGTTCCTTTTTAAGCGATTCAGATATTTATGAAACACTTAAAACTGAAGACTCTATCATTTTTTAATGTAGAGGTTTTGTGCACTTTTGGTGCGATCTAGCAATTACTGCAATAATACTGATTATTTCCTCTTAAAACCATCTTAACATGATAATTTAGCAAGTCATATTTAATTCAGGGATGAGGCAGAATATAACACTCCTTACAATTTGGAGCTAAAACTTGTGAACAATTAAAGTGTGAAAAAACTTATGACCACTTTTTAGTCAATTTAATTACAATTTAGACAATTTAGACAAATTAGACAATTTAGACAATTTAGATTGATCAAACATCTTTTATGTTTTGTATTCCATTATCTTTTTGGGTATCAAAAAAAAAATAATAACCCCTATTAGATCACCTAGAATCTCGAACTTCAATACCCACTATTGAAAAATAGCCTATTGTTTAAAAGTCCAAAAGGTTTTTATAGTGAAAAAGTAAGTTTACCTTGACAATTAGGACAATTGTAACAAATACACTGTAGTTTCAAATAAATGATTTAATCAAAACACAATTTAATGGCTAATAAAAGTGATTTTGAAAGGAGTTATATGTCGACAGATAATGTACCATGCTGAACTGTTAAAATAGTGAATTCAATCATTTAAAAATCAGATAAAATTAATTTCTCAAGTTGACATTTATTTACTCACTATTGGTTGAAGGAAAGTATCCAATGAGTGACATGTATTATGTCACGTGATATTTGAGTTTAAATGTTTGACTCATTGTTTGAACTGAACTTTTACTTTGAAATCACTTGTTGTCAATAATTCAAAACTATCCCTGTTTTTCATCAAATCGTTTTAATTACAATTATTTTATAATATTTTAGATAAAATTCATTAAATAATGAATTCTGAGAACCAAAGAGTTGTTGAAAATAATAAAAACGAGGAAAAAATGAGTGAATCGGGAAGAGTAGCGGCCACTAAGAGGTTACAGAAAGAATTGATGTCATTTGTATTACAGTCAGACGAGACAATGACTGCTTTCCCCGATGGAGACAACCTCTTCAGGTTTTACTTTTTTTTAAACATAATTTAGAGAATTAATGATATATTGAATAACAGATGGATCGCAACCATAACCGGACCGAAAGAAACGGTTTTCGAAGGACTCAAATTCAAACTTTTACTCACATTTTCGGCCAAATATCCATTCTGTGCGCCATACGTCGAATTTATTAACCATTGTTTTCATCCAAATATTAGTAGCGATGGAGACATTTGTTTAGATATTCTTAAGGTTTTATTTTTTATGTTTTGGTTAACCATTAAATGAGTTGTAATTAACTTTTTAATGGATTCACAGTTTTATACGTTTTCTCTTATATTTAAACTTAAAACTGATTTAAAATATAGACCCAAATCAGTCGATACTTTCTTAATTGACTCGGATTTGACATTTTGTTTACTTTTAGGACAAATGGACGGCTTTGTATGACGTAAGAACTGTCCTCATCTCTATTCAATCACTTTTAGGTCGGTTACAACTTTTAAATCTTATGATTTTCTTGATAACAATAATTTAAATATCTTTCTTTCAGGCGAACCCAATTTGGACAGTCCTTTAGACTCATGTGCGGCTCAGATGTGGGGACAGGAAAACTATCGACAACTGGTTTTACAAAAATATCAAAAATCTGTTAACGATTCGAATAAATCGAAATGAAGTCCATTTTTAGTCCATTCTCTTCATATGAAATATTTTTTAAAAAAATAGAATTCGAGAAAATTTATTAATTATATCTATTTTTCCAAATATTTGTCAATATTTATAACTAAATCCTTTAATTTTATTCTCAGATTTTAAATCATTTAAAACTGTCTTCACTTCAAATAAAGATTTATTTTTTATTTAATGCAAACAATGATTTAATAAGTGATTTATTGCCTCTTTTTAGCCGATAATTATTTTAATGAAACATTACTTATAAGTTATAACGATATTTAAAAGTAATGCCATTATGTTTGACATTTGAGAGACAATTAAATAAATTTATATAAATTGATGCCTATGGTTATACCTGGCCAATTGTCAGCCTATCACAAGTTTTTAAGTAATTTCATACCGCATTTGATTACTTGCTCTGATGACTGACCACTCAATTAATCAAAAACAAATGTCTAATACCATTCTGTTGTTAACTTTGGCTGATTGCCGATAGACATAATGCTAAATGACCTTCCTTTTGCTACCATTTTCAGCTAGGTTGTTTATTGTGTATTTTAGAAATAACAATAGAGAGGCTGTCCTGTTTCAAGGATAGAGCCATTTGTCATTTGTTACATATTTGATTAATAACTTCAATCATTTAAAAGTAAAGTAAAATCTGTTTATTTAATAAACTTTTATTATTCAGAAAAACATAAAACGTATTAAAAGTTGAGAAAAGAAATTAAAAGAAAAAAAGAGAGAAATATTCCTTAGTTTTGATATTTAGATAATTGTTGTAAAAACCGATAAATGTATTAACACTTAAATTGAAACGAAATTATAACTTAAAACACAAATAGTTTTTACATAAAATATTTCATATAAAATGAATGAAAACAAAAATATGGTTTCGAAACGACTGTTTGAGACAATTAAAAAAAAAGACAAACATTTTGAACGACTGATGAAACGATGGGTTGACTTAATGTTTGTTTGTTTCGACTTTTTTCGTACAAATATTTTGTATTTCTTTAGTAAAACTAATTAATGACAATATAATCAAATCACAGAACGATATCTTAATTGAGCCAATAATCGATTTATTTAAATAAAATTCTATGGAAACCTTTTTATTGCACTTTTGACTCTTTGTCCGAATCGATAGGTGTCGACCAACGGGTGTTCTCAATACTAGAGTAGAAGTCCTAAAAATTAAAAACAAAATAATTAATTAAATTCGTATATATTTTTAAACTGTATTTTTATACTTCATTTTTGGCGATCATATCATCATTGAGTTTGTCGGCGTCCATAAACTGGTTGTGCCCGTGATCTACATATATGGGTGCCGGCATCAAAGAATATGTCATGTTATCACAGGACGGGTAATACACCTGTGGTCCATAAGTCTGCTGTCCATAGGCATAGGGCTCATAGTTGACTGGTAAGGCATTGTATGGCATCATTGGATACACCAAAACTGGATGTCCTGATACAGTGGCCACTCCAGTATAGTACGGATTCATTTCAGAACCATAGACTGCTTCTGAGACTTCTGTTTGTTGCGGAGGAATAAATACTTCCGAAGGGACTGATTCGTAGTGAGTTTGGGTCTTATAGTGACTAAAATTATGATATCTTTGCGGACGACGGGGTTTGGCTGCTCTCACACTAATTGGATTCGTTCCCACAATTAGACTATTGTCACATTCCGTTAAAGCCTTTCGATATTCATTTTCGTCAGTAAAACGAACGAATCCAAAGCGACGGCTCTGACCTTCAGATACTATAACTGTTCGACAAATTTAAACGTTTTATTTGAATCTAAATTTTGTGCATTTGTTTCAAATTAGTGGTCAAACAAATACCTTTTGCAGAACAAACAGAAGGGAAGTGTCGGACGAATGCGTTGAATAGAATGTGATCATTGACTTCAGGACTTAGTTCCCCGACATATATTGAGAATTCATCTGAATTATTATTGCTCGTATAATTCAATCGAAATTTCTTTCCCTAATAATAAACAAATTAATTAAATACAACAAAAGTGAACAATAGATGCAATACTTGGACTGCATTTGGCATTTGTTTGCCATTGAGTTCCCGCAAAACGTTTTGAGCGATTTCTGAGGTTTCAAACGATATGAATCCGTAACCATTCGGTTGACTTTTGGATTAAAAACAATTAGAGACTCAAAGAGAGACTAATGAGAAGATAATTGAATACCCGTTGGCTTTATTGCGAACGACCTTCACTTGAGTTGGGTTTTGATTCATCAAATTAAAAGAGGTTTTGATGAACCCTTCGTTCATATTCTCGTCAATCTTTTATTTTAATAAATTCATCACAAATTTTAACAAAAATGGTGTCAATTAAGAGATAAAGTTTAAAATAAAGTTATAATAAAGACATACGTCTCCCATCCAAAGTGTGAAACCATTGTTTTGATATTGTCTTGATGACATTTCCAATCGATTATTGTTTTCAATTTTAAATAAATAACAAATAAATAAATTAAAAGATTTATTAATTTGAATAAAACAAATTCGAGTAACGATTAATTTAATGGAAATGTAGTGAAAAACAAAACAAAAATAATTGAAATTTTAGTGAAATAACAAGTTGGAGAAATGCGATATCAATACAACTATTGCTTTCTATGCTCTCCACTACACAATACTACACAACACTAACTCCTCATTCGACTAAACCCTTGCAATGACTCATTGACTGCCAAATAATGTAATTACAATCAATAACATCTCATTAAAACAGATCCACTCATTCAACACAACACAACATATAATACAAATGTTAGACACAATTTGTGAACACTTTTTAATTGTGAATCGTCTGTCGTCTGTTAGTTGAATGACGTTTGAGTCCAACTTATGGCCGATTAAAGCAAACAAACATTTCACTCATTTAATCAAATTATTCCAAACAAACAATTTTTAACAATAAGTTCACTAATCGTTAATTTGTTGAATTGGTTAACATTTGTATTTTAAACTAAACTCTTCACTAATTTGTTTGCAAAAGTTCATCAAAACCAACATTTTATTAAACTTTATATTATTTATTAGAATTACTAAAGAATTTCGAAAGAATATCACTTAAAACAACTCAATATTCACTGAATAGTCGCTAAATATTTAAACTTCAAACAAATCCAAAGTTTAAAAAAAATTAAACAAAAACCAAATTCTATATTACGGTATGAGCCCTGAAACAGGTGGACTGTGCACATGCTAAATTGCCGGTTTAAGTGAATTTGACCATCTTCAGAAAAATGCTTGGATGGTCTATACCGGCCCCTATAAAACCCTACGGGGGTGTATGTTGGAGTAGGGACCCTATAGAATGAAGTAATGTAAATTCCGTTTTTAGAGATTTAAATGAAGTCTAACCCTTTCAAAAGAACAAGACTTGTCAACAATTATCTATTTATTCTCAATATTAAATTTTATACTGAATTTACAAATTGAATAATCAATTTTCGAAAAAATTACTTAAAATTTATTGAAAAGTTTTTTTCATTATTAATTCAATTGTAAAAAATGCAAATTTTATTCATTTATACCGGAATGCCGTTAATCCCGACTTTTACCGGCAGTGTCCTCAATCTCAGTTTATACGGGTATGTGTAGTACACATTGTGTACCTGTTTTGGCGGTAATAGGGTAGTTTTCTCACTAACGTTTTGAGAAGAATCCTTGAATGACGATCAGGTTATTTGATCCATGATCATTAACATATCAACCATATA
>JAQFZI010000191.1:0-21198 GCA_034695605.1 Eupelops occultus | reverse complement strand
GAGAGAGAGAGAGAGAGAGAGAGAGAGAGAGACTGAATGCAGTCGTTTCTATCAATTCCTGAGCAAAATAAAAGGCAAACCTATTGAAAAAGAGCACTGACTAGCATTCAGTACACAATCAAAGCGATGCACTTTTTATTCAATTGGTCTCTTATTCTTGTGATCCATTCATTGCTCTATTTTTCAGCAAAAGTTGTGATCTTTTAATATACGTCTTATTCGTCTCTTCTTATTATGATTTGCAGTGATTTTCACTTAAAAACGATTATTCTTATGATTAAAGAGCGCATGAAATTGACGGGAATTCATAAGAAACGATATTCATATTCACAAAGAGAATGAGAATCTGACGAATATATGATTTTTCTGTGCATTTCTCTGTATATCTATTCTATTCTGTTCTGTTCTGTTCACTCTTTTTTGAATATTCAGTGCACACAAGTATTGCTGCGATTACGCGTCCAATAAATTCATCTCTCATTCTGACTATGAGTGATAACTTCTTTTCAAATGGTATTAGAATCAAACTATACAACCATTGAGAAGCCTATGGCTCTGCTCTCGTATGCGCTGGTATTTGGCTGCTATTCATTAATTTTATTGTGAACGGCAGCGCACACATAGCACTACACATCTCTCTCTTTCCTCACATATATTCCGTTTGATTCGTTTATCAAATGTATCCATCGTTTCACAAAATAATTTTGATGCGACCGATGACCCCCATGACCGCCCCCTCGTTGCCATCTTGTCATATGGATAAGACAAATGGATGTTTTCATACACTATTTTGTGTGTTTCGCCGCAATATTTGCCTTATTTTTTATTATTTTATTTGACGGTCCGTTCCGTTGTCTGCTGTGTTTGGCATAGATTTGCGTGCAATCACTTGTGTGTATATAATATGTTATTCTGTCCTTATTTTCCTCTTTTATACACTTTATTTGACAATTTATCTGAATGACTGACTTAACATATGGTGAAAAATTAGGCCAAAAATCAGTCGTTCCATTGGCCTGACCTTTCAATCGGCTCTCAAACTAACGACTAATTTTATTGATCGCAAAACTATTTTTATTTTTATTCTTTGAAAATCTCATTACAATCAATGGCTGCCATTAACTCATTATTAGTTATTATTATTTGGTTTCCTCTCTCTCTTCTCAAATGCCTTAAGAATTATATATATATTTGGGTCTCTTTTCCCGATCCCTGTCTATAAGTATCGTCAAAAGTAATATTTCTCCTTCGACTCCACCATTTGATGTGCTGTTTATTTATTTTTGTTAAGAGACTCCAACTCTTACTGCCATATCAAAGGCCCTATCAATGAATTTTTGTGTGAAACTCACAAAATAAATATAAAATTTCTCTTTAGAGCCAATGATTTGTATGAAAAGTCTCTTCCAATATATTTAATTAAAAGTTTTTTTAATCAAACTCTAGTTTCGTAATACTTGACTCCAGGTTTTCATTGAAAATATTTATTCAAAAATTATTTATGAAAATGAATTCATAGCATTTCATCAGTGATTCATATCCAGGGCTTAACTGATATTTGTTAGAATAGATATAGTTATTGTGTATTCAATATTAGCACTCATGCAGTGAAGTCTGATTATGGGGGGACTCCACTGTTCGACAGTAACCTCAAAACTGTAAGCCTTAGATAGCATTCAATTTGCATTTGGTTTGCCATCCATTATGTATAAGAATAACCTCTAATACTATGAAAGATTGAAACCGATATATTTTCAGGTGGATTTGTGCTGTGCTCTGGCTATGCCTATGCTCTCGTGTCTTGTCTTATATATATATATATTGCGTTTTGTAGTATTGCCATTGAAGCCAATTCTCGAAACTCATCAATAAATTTCATTTTCTTCTCTTTATTGGATCTTTTCCTTCTCAGTCGTGTCATATTTGATCAAAAAAGGATCGCATTGATTGTAACCGTGTTTTTCATCCAACAAAATATTGAACTTTCTCTTCGCTCTCGAACTCCAAGTTATATAACAAGACTTTCATTTTTGGTCCAAAACTCATATATCTATTTATAGATAACATTTCCAGTGATGTTGCAAAACGTCGAGCGCTCTCTAAAGATAGTGTCGGAGTTAGAAATGAAGGGAAAAAAGTTTTCTTTCTTTCGTTCACTACTTTTGGTGTTTGGAGAGAAAAATTGCGAAAAATGTTTTTGAATAGAGAAAGAAGAGTAGAAAATATATAAATGAATATAAGAATGAAATTTTGGTTCAAAAAACTTTGTGGCACTCAATAACAAGAGTGGAATAATCATAAAAATCAGTGAATTTCTTTTGGTTGTTCCATGTGTTTGGTCTATGAATCGTATTGTGGCGCTCATCCCTTATGCGCCACCAATTTTTTTCATCTTTTTAGAAATGTTTTCCTCATCTCTATCGCCTGTGCACTACTCTCCATCTCATACATTATTAATGTGCATTAGCACGAGCTCACAGCTCTTCTATGTTGTTGTTGTTGTGCTTTTCTCAGTCTGTCTGTGCACTTATTATTGACTATGAATTTAGAAGGCATTGTAGACTCAGATCCCGTTACTAAAAGGCCATCTCTATTGTAATTCACTCTTCTTAAGGATATATTAAAGCAAATCATGTGAACGACATTTATATAGGGATTGCTATTCATTCGTCGATAGTATTGCTAAAATTGCAATACATTTTAGGAGCGCCAGTAACTCCTTTTGGACATCCATTTGTTGCCCTTTTTATAGACATCTCTCAAAATATCATTATTATTGTTATTATAATTCTGTTCGGTTGGGTTCTATCCTTTTATTACTCTCCTCTGAAAATCTATTGCAATAATTGATTGATTTCCTATTCGTTTATAATGAAAGCGTTAATATCTTTCTGTATTTGAATGGAAAGAGTCGAGTAATTTTGGTTCCCATTGGGTCGTTATTAACTGATGGCTACTCTTATGTTATGTTATGGTTATAACACTTTTCATGTGCTTTAGTTACCATTCATTTACAACTTTAATGTCATTATTATTGTTATATTATGTGCTTTCGTTGAAAATAAGGAAACAACAAAAATGTCGATAATTTGATGTCAATATTATTACCAGAATTACAATAAAGAGTTCAATAAATATAATCTTTTTTTGTCGATTGAAAATTTGTTTATTCAGTTTGATTTCCTCTCAATTTTCGTATCAAAAATATAATTCATTCACTTTTAGTTCAATCAAATGTAAATAATAACAGTTTTTGATTACTTCATGTCAGTTGTGTATACCATGTATACCAAGTTTAATAAAATTGTTGAAAATTTTTTTAAGGCATTCAATCAAATTTGCAATAATAGCGAATGAGTTCAGATATCAATCATTTAGACAAATAAATTCATAATTTGTTTTGTGAACGAAAATACATTTTATTTTAAATTTTGTTATCTCTTTGTTAGAGAAGTTGTGCTGAAGAAAGGCTTTCAAATGTTTTTTGTTATTTATTTACTCTTTTATTTGAGTCTTGGAATTCGGAATTAGTTATTAGAAACGATATTTGTTAGTGAAGATAATAAGTGGTCACATATTGTCAGAAATCGGATCTGTCGGCCAAACAATTGTGTAATCCGTCTTATAATATGAAGTGTAGTTTTTTTTGTTGTTTGCGAGTCTGATATATGTTTGATCTAAAGTGATATTCATTTGAAACATTGCACGTAAGATAAGTTAGTAGAGGTTGTGATGATCTCTGTTTGGATGCATCAGACATGAGAGGACAGACATGTTTTGGTCAAATCCTAACAATAATCTGACAACTCTGACAATGGCTGGTGTCAGGAGACAAATGAAGGCAAATGTCACACATTTGATGTACAACTATATCATACACAACACACACGTATACCACTAATACTTGACTTATGATTTTTTGTCGGTTTATATTTTTTCTTCTTTACTATTATTTAATACACAGATACAAAACCACAAACACTGTGGGTATGACTCACAGTGTTTTTCAAAGCCAGATACCATACCCTACTATTCTTTTTCTGTTCCTTCCTCTTCCAAATGTATATTGAATTTATTTTTTAAGAACCATTTCTGGTCCTCTAAATTGTTTAAAAATTGTTGCCTTTTTTCCGATTCCAATACTTATATATATCATAAAACTTGTATTTCATAAGAAATATTTTATAATGTTTTTCCACTTTAAACGCCATATATATATTGTATTATAAAAGTTTAGATATATTTATGTTCTACACAAACAAAGTTTGAGTGCTTCCACTAATGGTTTACTTTCGGGTGACATAACTCCGGACCAAAAAATGAAATACTTTTTCAGTTGGCTATCACTTACAGACACATTATTATCAAAAGTTATATATATTTCCCCTGAAAAAAATGGAAGACCATCGATGATGATCTTCACTGTTCGACTGGTATGGCTCTGGTTGTCTCTTCATTAGTATTGCATAATCTCGTGTCTGTTCTCTTCTTTGTTCGCCTTTTTATATAACCGTAAAAACCTTTTAGTGTTTTGCCATTAATGGAAGGTTTTGTTTAGCGTTAAATCAATTTTTTATTATATGATTCACTCGTTTTTGTCTCTATTCTCCAAACTATTGCCTTCTCTTCGGTTTTCTCTCTTCTATCATATCTATGGCTTCACTAATGATTGTCTGCCAAATGATACTAACAGTTAATTTTTAAATAAGAAATCGTTGGTTCAGTCGTTTGTTTCACTGCTCTCTCTCTCTCTCTCTCTCTCTCTCTCTCTCTCTCTCTCTCTCTCACTCCCTCCCTCTCCTCTCCTCTCCTCTCCTCTCCTCTCCTCTCTCTTTTCAACGATTCCATTGAGAGAATAGACTCTCGAAATCAACTTTAAATGAAACGAAATATTTGAGATTTTTATCGTTTCAGAGATAATTAAGTGAAGCCTAAAAAGTTCTAAAGATATTATTCTGTACGAGGGTTTTTTTTTCTCTCAAAAGAGTCGAGTAATAAATGAAAAGTTATTTTTGTAATTTTCCAGAGCTTTATAAGAGGAAAGTGTGAAAAATGAAGGGAAGACTTAGAGAATGAGTTTATCATTACTATTATTAGTCGCAAATATATCGCACAATAATTTCAATAATTTGGGAGAAGTAGTGCATTGTTTTATGAGTTGCTTAAAAGTTGGCTCTGGCTTTGATGTTGGCTCTGATCGCCAGTGCTGTTACAGTGCTATACACTCTCTCCTAATGAGTTGTGGTCCCCAAACAACGTTACGAATTGAATGATTTCATTTACCAGTTCTGCATAATTACTAATTCCAAAGTAATTAATCGCAACGAACGCATAATTTACATATCGTTGGCAAAAGTGTTCCTGGAATCCAACCCAAGTGCTGTTCTACTGCTGTATTCTTCTTCAAAAACTAATATATACTCAACTTTTCAATAGTGAAGCCATCGTTTTGAAAATTCAGCGCTTGATTTATGATTTTCTCTGTCCTTTTGCTTTAAAATTAGAGTTAAGTCAAAAGTTTTCGTTCAATTTTATGGCTCAATATTATTATGTGTTATAATAGTATTGCAAAAGCCTTTCATTAATTAATTTAATAATTTCTATGCACTGAATAACACAATATTAGAATATCATTCACTTAACGATCGGTTCGGACATAAATTAGAAGGACTGACATTAAGCGGGGCTGAGAGCCGGTAGCTCTTCAACACAATAATAATGTTTTGGAGAAATATATATAAGTTTGATGTCTGATGAGTTACTTTACGGTTTGTTGAAGTTTATTACTTCGGCTTATTTTACGAGTAATGTCATCGATAACAGTATTACCGTTTGATGGCCAGAGTCAGTATGTGTGGCCAATGGAGCCAATGGTTCGCTTACTATTATTTAGAAAAGGTTACGACAGTTATACCCATTGGAAAAAATGATTGCCTAAAAGTGTGAGACTAGAGATAGAAAATAATAAAAAGAATAGCAGAATATATCGCCCAAAATACACATTAGGATACGACTAGGGGATCACACAGGCATTCCTCTCACGTATTTCCCATTGTGTTGTATTGGCAGCCATTAAACTGTAGTCATGCTGACCAAAAATATTAGTGTTAGTATACAGCACAACATACATAGCAATAGCGACTGAAATGCGTATTAGTTGTGATACTCTATTGCCAACAATCGTCATAATAATAGTATTGTATGTGTTGTGTGTGTGTCGGCCCAACCTTTACTCCAACTAATGCATCATTTTGTATGTGTCTCTCACTCTGTCTCTATCTATCTATTCAATGGGTTTTGTGCGAGTGTTTGATATCAACACACGATATTTGCATATGATTCATGTGCCTAATTGACATGGATCACATACATGCCATACAGACCTGCCTTCCAAACACACTTCCCTCTGATTACCTCAGTATAAGCAATAATTATTATCTTAATTTCTCATATATTCATATTTTCATTTAAAATAAATTGATTTTTTGTGAAGTTTTTTTAGTTTTCTTTTCATTTAAATTAATTTTTGTGTTATTCTTAAGATTTAAGTAATAAAATAATAGGCTTTCATTGTATTGTGTTATTTGTGTAAACACTAATTTAGTGTTAAATTCACGGGAAATATAATCGATTGAATACAAGAATAACAATTCCAGAGCCATAAAACTGTAGGCATAGGATGCGATATAACACACATCACATACCATAGTTCTCTCTCTCTCTCTCTCTCTCTCTCTCTCTCTCTCTCTCTCTCGCACTCTCTCTCGCACTGCACTGTTCTCCGCAACGTTTGGAGTCTGTGTTTGCGTAAAGTCTTCTCTTGTATTTGAGTAGAGAATTGTAGAGAATATTTGCATTGAGAGTAACAGTAATAAGAAGAGCAATATTGGCACAAAACTAATTATCCGCCTCACATATACACTACCAGAATATGGCTTTCCTTTAGGTTTGAGTGAAATTGCAATAAGAGTTAATTTAGGCCAAAAGCCTTTCCAGTGTTCTCTCTCTCTCTCTCTCTCTCTCTCTCTCTCTCTCCCCTCTATTAGAGTTTGGTTTAAACTATTTTTACTGTTTTGAGTCCAAACTGAGCTCTTATTTGCATTATTGAAAAATATGAATAATGACTCGACTCTACTCGACTGCCCACTTGTGCTCTTTTCTGCACAACACACACATACATACTGTCTATTCACTAATGCTGTGCATTATATCTATTCCTCTCTTCTAATGTTTGTTTTAGAGAATTATAATTTAATTTGATTTTTGGCTCACTTTTGGATCTCTTCTCTTCATTCAGAGCCTAATTGGCTGACGATATGTTTTGATTATTAGAGTCAACATTATTACAACAAATGCACAGAATAGGCTGTATTTCCACAGATTTATACGATTCTAAACTTTTCTCTCCAATCGATTATTTCATTTCACAATTCAATCGATTATTTGATTCGTAAAACTTATTTCGAGTTTGAATTCATTTATTATTATTTATGATGTTTTGAGGAAAAAAATCAAATCTGATTTTAAGCCACATTTAGTATTCTTGTCAAATAAGAAATTCCAGTTAAAAATGTTTGATATTTATATTACATAAATATTTATTGAATTCTATGTAAAAGAGTAAGTGTTTAATAGCATAAAGAAAAGTGTAAAATAATTTGGCGATAAAATAAAAATCTATCATTTTTTATATACAACACAAGTGCTATGAATAATGTAATTCATATATAAGACTAACACAATATTAGTCGATAAGAGCGGCTAAAATCAAACCCTGTTTTGTTTGAATATATATGGAAATCAATAACTCTTAGAAAATGAACGATTAAATACTTTAACCCCCACTTGTGCTCTACTGATGGCATGACTTTTTTGACTGACTGTCAGCACACACACACACATAGAACACAGTTCAGATCATATTATATTTATATGGCTGTGTGAAGCTCAGGCTGATTCTCACTCTTTTTTTTGTCGTGAGTGAAAGTGACGTTTGAGTGTTTAGACCTGTCAGCTATTTATTAATTTATTACAATCAGTCTCTTATTCTCTAATATCGATGCTCTACAGCACAGGCACTCATACACTGTTGTTGTGTTCACCCCTTTTTGTGAGATAGAGATAGCAATTTATCGTCAGAGTTAAGTATATTGATTAATGACTGTACGCTCTCCTAAGTCGGGATCCCCTCTCATATGTGTGCCCTCTTATTGTGTTCACAATTTTTTTATTATTCGTCAAATGAATACGTCTTCCGAATAATATTGTTCCACAACTCTCTCGCCTTTTATTCTTGTTTTTGTCATCCCTTCCCATAATATAGAGATATAATTATTTTTGAGATAATTTTTCGATTCATTATTATTCCTGACTTTCATTCAAATATCTAATAATTTTGTTTTTCATTTCATTTTAGGTAAGGAAACAATTGTTTCATTCAATCCCTAAATCTATGGTTTGGTTCAACAATCGTTTTAGACTTGAATTGAATTTTGAGTTCACATTTAGTGCTGACTATTCATAAAATGTGGAAAATTTTTGGCATATTTTTCGAAACAATTCATAAATAGAATGAATTTTTGAGTAAAAAGGAGCAAAACTGAAGTAAAATTCAATTTTATTTGAAAAATATTCAAACTTTTAATGACTTTTGATTTTGATTTGTATTTAATTAAATTATTTGCAAACTTATGGTTTGGTTTCAAAGGAATTGCTTTTCAGAAACTATAGACAAATGTTTAGTATAGAGAAAGAGAGGAATTCCATCGAAATATATTCAAATAATAGGATTTTTGGCGAAAAAAATAGTTCAGCGCTTATGTCAAATGTTTGTCAAATGAAAAATGGAATTCAGACGATTGCCAACTGTCCTCTCAGTGATAAGAGACCACAATCATAGCCCTGTACTCTCAGAAGGCGTTCTACTTTTGCAAACACTATTTTAAACAATTTTAAACTTCAGGCGATTTTTATATTATTTTGATAGCAATAGTAGGCCTTAAATATTGTCCTCTCCTTCGGTCTGACAATAATATACTGCAAACTGAGCGCCAATCGATTGGAAAGACTGACTTCGTATGCAGTTCTTCGATAGCAATAAATATGTGCCCGAAATCAGTAGTCTTTCTCTCACTCAATGTCTGTGCCATTGAATTGCAAACGAATAGTTATAGTTATAGATTGTATTCAATTTTCGTTCATATTCTTTGCCCTCACAATATATTTATGCCTTTTTTCGTTTGTGAATATCTTTTTTATTGTATATGTATTTGAATGAATACATTTTTTGCCCCGATATTAGACTACACCTGTCTCTCATTCGTTGCCAATAATTTTATTTTTTTTATATGTATTTTCAAAAGAGAAGCCAACTTTTTATCTCTGTTTGAATTGATGGCAAAGTGAATGTCTATTCAAATACTGTGTTTTGAAAAACTATTTTTCTCCAATAGTTTCTCTGTTTCTTCTCTCTCTGTCCAACTTTTTTCGCATTATTTTCTTTTGACTCTTTTGTTCAACTCATAGATACTGTCAAAAATACATATGAATTTTGAATCTGTAGTCACAGCAGAAGAAAATCAATTTTATTATTTATTTCGATTCGAGGGAAAAAATGTAATTTTATTTTCACTCTTTTCATGTTATGTTTGAATAACGCGAAAAAAGTTTTAGAAATAATTCTTCTTTTGGGTCTTCCGTTTCCTCAGAATCTTATTTAAAAATTTATCGCATAAAACATTTTTCTTTTGATTTCTTGAATCACGAAATAAATAATCTGTGAATAAATTGTATAAAACATTAATATTCAAAAGCATTTGTTGTATTGAAATGTTTTTGTGGACAGAATACACAAGAATTTCTTCGCTGCGATTCTTATCTATGTTTAAGTATTAATATATGAAGAGTTGGCTTAACCGCAGTCTGAGCTGTAAAACAGATTAATCCTTTCAATAAGTGCGACACTAAAGTGTCAGAAGAGATAAATTAGCATTTATTTAGACAGACTACGAGACAGAGACAGACCCGAACACCGCTCTCTCGCGCTGTCTATTCTTCACTCGTGTTTCGCAACTGTTCTTAGCGTCAAAGTTGTCTTCAGCAACAAGTAGTGACACATGAAGTATATGTCACTTTTAGCCATTCATTCAGAAATTGTTTATAACAATGTCTGAAAATAGATAACTAACTAAATGGCTGTGAAAATAACAAAAAACTATATAAACGTTGGGCTCTTCCTCTTCAGATCAATTCAATTCTATTCCCTCTGTTCACCAAAAGTTGATTGTTTCTATTTCTCTTGTTTTTCTCTTTTAACCGCAATTTTCTCATTACTTAGAATTTTGATTTTAATTATTTTGATTGTCATCGGTATTATTCCTTTCCTTTTGTTTGTTGTATTTATGTTTCACTTTTGTATTTATCTTTTTTTCTTTTAAATGTAACATATTTTTGGTGAGAAATGTATTTACGGAATACCGAACGGAAATCCAATGTTTTAAAGTAATTAATTTAAAGTGAATTCTAATCTAACAATACATACGATAAACAAATATATGGTTTGTCTGTTTGTTTACATTTTTCGAGTTTGTTTCGAGTGTTTAGTTGTGTTTTGATAGCATTTGGAGTGTAATTCACATTTGAGTCACCAAAAAGAGTATTTTAAGTGAAATATTTTGCATCACTTATATCATTGAATCCAATATAAGCTAACATTAGATAACATTTTCTTCACTCTTTGGGTCTTAAGCTCTAAAACTTTAATTAACTCTCGTCTGAAAAATAGGTTTTATTTAAGTTTTGTTTTCATATTTTCAGTATTGGTGTGAAACCAAACATTTGATAAGTGGCTCTCCTCACAGCTCTTTTCAAAAGCCATTAAAAACCCTATCGTTAAATAGATTTTGCACTAAAATATCGCTTCAATTGTTTGAATAGAGAAATATAAATATCAAATAAACTGAAATGTTTTTCTTTTTTCTTCTTCTTTGCATTTATTTCTAACAAAAGAATTGTATAAAAAATTTATTGATTTCTCTATTGTGTGAATAGATTATAAAATCGTTAAAAACGTATATTTATTATATGTTTTTCATTCGTTTGCCTTCTGTTTATAGTTGTAATCAAAAGCCCCACAGAATTAGGTTAAATGTGAATCAATTTTTTGCTCCACTGTTTTGCAAGAATAGTATGCTTTCAAACGAGAGTTTCATTTGTGAATTGCATTCAATTTTCTACAGAAATAGTTAGATATCAGGAAAACCAGAAGAAAGCAAATGGGTTTAAAAGCAAACTCTAAACTCTATAGAATGGATGAAAAGAGCATTCATTGGGCTCTCATTTGCATAGGAATGAGAAGTTAATGAAGTGTGTGATGGAATCCAAGACAAACAACGTAAACCAACTTTCAAATTTGTTTCCAGAGGTTGTGCTCTCTCTATGAATAGTTAGGTATCCATACTCTATCCTCTATACTCTATCCTCGATTCGCATTCTCTTCCATTCTTTTCATTCATATCTCAAAAATGTTTCAAAACGGATGGGTTTTTGTGTTATTTAGCACTAAATTTCTTATACTCTTTCGTATGTGAGAAGAGTTCAGAGTTGTGTGAAATCAGAATTACACTCATATTCTTCTCTGGGCCTAAAAAATATTTTAAAACGACTTTAGGGTAGCCTTTCATTGATCCAGTCGTTGCACTCATCCTTTATTCCACTCATTCCGTCATTGATTGTGGAGAAAGTCCTCTACGCTATCAAACATTTTGTGAGCCGAGAATTTTGCTATTATTCTTCTCCAACCCTATCCCCGAACTCTTTTGTTTTTGACGCTCCACTAAACAAAAGTTTGAATAAATTAAGAATTTCTAAAAGAAACTGTTTTTTGCAATTCGGGGCGAAAGGGATTACATTCGCCTCTCTTTCTTCAATCTCTTACATAGATTTTTATATTAATGGCTGCCATCGGATTGGAGTCTATGGCAAAAGCCTATTGTTTATTAGAATAAGATATTCTGTGCCTCATTCTAACAGTTCCTCTCATTCTTATTATTTCAGTGTTTTTATCAGAGTTAAGATGTCTTTTAAAAGAAATTAATTCAGTGCCGCAATGAATGAAACGCACGATTTAACTCAAATGTTGGCATTTTTTTAAAACTAAGATAAATGAATGTAATTTGATTGCAGCACAACTACTATTCAGTAGTGGCATTGCCTACATCTCATTACTAATGTGCTGTGCCTTCATATAAGATCTCTCATATCTTTTATATTTATTCTGTTCGTCTTCTCATTTACTTATTCTCCAATTTTTTTCTTTTAAGAATTTGTGAGTTTTATCGAAATTCTGAGTTCAAGACTTTATTTCGATATACATTTATTCGGATCCCATTTCTATAGTTTTTACCGAAAGCAATCCCCAAATTTCCTCTTTCTTTTGGCTTCTCTTTCGTTTTAATTCAAAGATAGGCTTCAAATCTATTGGAAGGCTTTTGATTGTATTTCTCTTTTCGTTTCTCTCAATTCTCTATCCGTTTGTGAATCGCTATCTTTTGCTCTCTTTCTCTCTCAATGTGTTTGTGTTTGTCTACGAATGTGTGTTTCGTAAGTAAAAGGATACTCGAATCTCAATGGGCCGTTCCCTCCCCTGCCTTGGCTCTGTTCTTCACTCTATCAGACAATTACTTTCCATAAAGTGCTTGAGTCTAATGAAACTTTTCTTCTCTCGATTCCATCGCTGGTGAGCTTTGATCACAAGAGAAGCACAAGAATCAGGTCTAAAGAGAGCACAAACTTTCTCTTCTCTAAGCTTTACTACATTACACACACAAACGCTATTCTGTGCTATTCTTTGTGTTCACTGTTTTTCTTTCACTTATTTTTTTTCTTTGCTTTTATTCATTTAAAATGTTTTACTCTTCTCCTTTTTCTGTGATCTCACTCTTATTCTGAGCCATACATCCTCTACTCGTGTATTAACATTGGAATTACAGAGACATAAACCCATTATATGCTTATGTGTTCATCTGTTTGTGAAACGTCACCATATTTTGGTTAAAAATCAAATTTTCATTCACTATAAATGTAATTATGATTTCCATTACATTCATTGTCATACCAGTGCTCTGACTTCACAGTCGAAGGCATTCATAAAAATTCAAGGAATAAAAGGCATATCTTTTATACATTTGGTGGAAAGGAAATCGAAAAGTCTATATATCTTCATTGCAAGAAAGCCAGACATCAATGTTTGTGTAAAGGTATCCATCGGTCCATCCTTTTTGGCCTTATATTCAATGTGTTTTCTTCATTCTTCTCTTTCTCTGCCATTATTTTCAACATTTTTTTCATACAAAAGGATTTCAGAAATCCTTTGGATCGCAAACACCACTATTGCTATGAAGAGAGAGAGTTTGGATGCACTTAAGAACGTCACTGATTCCTCTTTTTCTTCTTTCTTCTCTTACAATCTCTCTATGGCTGGCCTTTTCTCCTCAGATCTCTCTCTTTCTCCCTCTCTTTTTCTCTCTTCTCTCTATCCTTCGCTGTATTTCTCTTTGAGACTGAAAGAGCTCTGACTCGTAGAATATTTATGGGCTGATGGATGAATCTCAAAATGAAAAAGTGACCGAAATAACTTAAATGCATGTGCTTTGAATAAGAAAAATACTAGAGATGCTGAGGTTGGCACTGGAGACCGATGTACAGTCCAACATATTTACTAATACGCCTGCATTCAATGCTTTTATTGATTTTAGTGATGAATATTTTTTTTACTCAAAAACAATATTTTTATTGAATATAAAGTTATAAATAACTTATATTTTAATATTTTTGATTTGATTTATATTTTAATTTATTTAGTATTAGATTTGTATGAATTCTATTGTATTTTGAATGTTAAAATGGAATGGCAGTGACCTGTTGTCTATTTGCATCACATTCAGTGTGTTTGACACCAGTGCGAAGGTGTATACCATCTTTTCATGAATAACATCAATAAATATTAAATACAAATAAAAAGCAAATGCATTGACAGTCCATTGGATTCAGATATCGATAGAGAAATGAGTAGGAGTTTGACCAACAAAATGATGATAAGTTGGAGGGACAGAGACTATTGTTAGAGACTAATACTCAGATCGAGTTTCTCTGTCCATAATATTTAGGCTTATTTTGAGTTTTGGTTTTATGAAGAGAGGACACAACAATCTCGTTGTGTATGTCTTTGCATGTCGTTTGGGTTGTTGTGTCCATTTTGTTGAGTTAGTCCTAACGTCTCTGTGCCTAATGATCCTTACAGTGAGTCCAACGTTTCGACACAAAAACTTTGTTACTATCATATCATAAGTTAGCGGTTCTCTTATGGCCTTCTCTTTCACTCTATAGACTAGTTTATCGATTCTTCTCTTCTTTTGGTTCTCTCTTTTGATTCGATTCTTTCCATTGCGAGCCTTATCTCATAAATTACTTCAGTTGTGACCTTTTCCTTCAGTCCACTCTATCCGCCGATATTTCGATTATTCAGTTTATCATTCAATTAGGACTCAAAAAATCTTCGATCGATTTCTCTCTGATTTTAACTCCAAATAATAAATCGATTTTTAAACTATTTTCAATTCATTCGTTTGAATATATATTCTGTTTTTGTGGCGAATATTTGAAATTTTCAAAATTGTAGTTTCCTATTAATAAAACCCTTCACACGATCTGTTCATCCCTTCCCTAAAATAATTCAAATATTTTGAATACTATTTTTCGTTTTTTTTGTTTTCACAAACTTTTCTAAACTCAATGTTTGATTGATTTTTCGCTTCGAATGAAATTCACGACAAGAATATCGATTGTCTTATCATTGGATTAAAAACTGTTTTTTTTGTCTAAAAAATTGGAATTCATTTGTTTTCAGTGAAATAAGTTTTGCGTTGAACTCTCTCATGAGATTCGGCAGAGTTTAGTCGTTTGTGATATTGGACTGAATGGCCGGACAGGCACTACAGAGCCATCACTTATTATGTGCAACAATAACATTGCGATACCATTTGTTTCTGGTCGACGTCTCCTGTCTTTTCATCGGATGCACATGTATTTTACCGCATCAATGATTACTGCATCCGCATCTCTGTCCTACACAACCGGCAGTGCCTGTGCTCTATCTGCTAGTCCTCTCATTTTGCATCCTTACAGTTGCTTTCACTGCACTATCATTTTTGTCGTTCGAATTGGTATGAAATGTCACTGTCTTTCAGAGTATGTCTAATGTATGTGAACCCGGCTTTGGCTCTGTATCTCTCTTTTTGGACCAGCAAATATATATGTGATATAGAAATATACAATATATGTAATATTCGTTTATATTTCTGTACAATTCTCTGGATTTTTGCTTTTCTTTTTGTTTTCTCTCTTTTCTTATTCTATTCTGTTTTGCTTTTCATCGTTAATGAGGTAAACACAATGAATGACTGCACAGCACAGCACTGGTGCACAACTATGAACTCAAAACTTATATAATAGCGTATTTTTGCTCCAGTGGTCAGTCTTGTGCCACAACAAAAAATTTCTTCCAAGTTGTTGTTCACTATTTTTATTGCAATATTATATACAATGCGTTTACTTTCCTTTGTTTTTCATTTCACTACTGTTTTACTGAAAATCTCATTTTATTTTTTGCTTTTTGGGTTCACATAATTATTTGACTCTTTTTTGATGGTTTTGATGCAATTTTTTCAGTGATGAGCCATTAAAGGACTCATAATTTTCTACACCATTTTAATGCCACTAATTTTTGTGTTTATGAATAAAATTAGAGCTAATGTCGTGTTTTTAATCTTATTTTTCATCTCTTTTATGCCTCTTATGATCCAAATCTAATTATATTGTTCTGAAAACAAATCCATCGTTCAATCAATCAATCGATTGAATTCTTGATCCCAAGATATTCTCATTTTTATATGAATTCAGAATCTCATCGATAGACTGGAAGCACTGAAAAGGTTCTCAACTCGTAATTACACATCTTTAATGTAAACATAGCAATACTGTATATATCTATATATATTTCATAGATTTATATTTGTTTAGTGCAGAATATATACGTATATATTGTGTATATTTGATGTGTTGTGTATGCAATCGAAGTGGTTTTTGCAGCGATGCGTTTCGTGTGCCTTATATTTGCCATAGATTGAGGTCCTATAAGCCATTATATGAGACTTTGGTTGCCTTCCATTAGCCTAAGTATTTGCTATTCTTATTGAATTTTGCAGCCAAATCCCTCTCAGCCAACACTTTCCAAACACTACTAGGGCTTATATAATGGAAGCGATGCTCACTCTGTATGTGTGTGCAGAGTATTGCATTCACATAATAATTATTTTATGCCCTCTTCTCTCAATTTTGATCTAATTTTCTTTTTCTTCAAATTGGTTTTGATTCTTGTTTTGGTATTCTTTTCTCTCTTTTGAATCAAATATTAAACTTTTAAATCAGATTATTTTGTTTTGTTTTAATTGAAAATTTCAATCTTTGCCTAATCCTTATATTGTGATTATATGTCACTCCACACAGTCTTACAGTCGAGTGAATAATAATTTTGAGTTTAAAATTCAATATATTGTACAAAACGTTTTGATGCGAGCCTTGAATTTAAAATTGAAATTCATTTAAATTTTTATCGGAAATTATTTTTATGACTTATTGTTTGCCTCAGTTTTACTGCTTTTAATAGAATAGAGAATATTATCGAATATCTTATCATTTATTATGCAAAACAATTTCCATACCAAAGGATTTATATGATGTGGTATTTATTCTAATATACTCTAAGCTTATTATTCTTTGAGATTTTGCCCGTTTACTTTCAAACTCAAAAGATTTTTATTCATACACATTTACTCTGAGCCAATTTTATTGCTTTAAGTCTTAGAGTTTCATATTTTCTTTTATACTGAAATTAATATTTTTGCTTTTCTTAAGTATTTAGTCATTCAGTTATCGAATTACGAAATTTATTTTAAATTTAATATAAAATTGTTTTCTTATTTTTTGGTGAATTTTTATTGAAAGTCGACGAAAATTTTTGAAAACTTTTTTCCCGAAAAAATGCGAATTCGTTTTATATATATTTTCCTTATATTTGGTTTTGCCTTAAAGTAAAGTAAAATGTAATTTGATTTGATTCTCATATTTTGTTGGTTTTATTTCTTGTGAATTCAATTTCATATATTAGAGCTGAAAATTTTGTTTTCAAATCACAAAAGAAATCACTTCAGGAATTTCTAATGATATAAAAGTTGTTCCTCTGATTGTTCCCAATATTAGATAAGTTTTCCATTTTAGCCATTATTGTAATCAAAGTCGATCTGAGCCTCGAATCCGAATCCATTTGCGTTTAATATTCTCTCATTAAATAGAAATTCGTTTTAGGCTTTTATCTTAAAGGAGACCACAATTCCGGTTATAATAGAGATGTGTTTACTAATAGTGTTGAATATTCCCAATCGAGTGGATTGTCATTTAGTCCAGTGATTAACATCCCATTGGAAATTTGTCTCCAATTAAATCCGGGCTAATCGTAGCGGTCAGACACCAGACCTAACCTAAAGTGCACTCAATGTTGTGCTGGTTGACTCAATTTGTGTGCATATCTATAAGATTGAGACCAGAAATTTCATTATTACTTGTGCTTAATGTGATGTGACTTTTCTCCACATCTCTGAACGTGACTTTGAAACCAAATCCGAGCTTTACTTTAAAGGTTTCATTTATCATCTCTTCTTACTCTTGTTTACACTCACAAAATATATTTAAATCATTTACACTTCTCCTTATTCTGTGCTTTCATAGTCCTTTAAATTAAATATTTTTTGAATTTATCCGACGTTTAAAATATTTAAAACTAGTTTTAAGTTAAGTTTAAATTTTATCTAATTTTATAATCTTTTGAAAAAAATATTTTAAATTTTCTTTTATTGAATGAAATTTGTTTTTTTGAAACCAATCTTATGATAAGTGATATTAAAAATTTAATTTCAAAACACATTTTCAATTATTAATGCAATTTATGACTAAAACTTTGAGCTCATTATTTGCTAAATATTTTATTATTGAATACATTCGACTGTTATTAGAGTTAAACACAAATAAGAGAATAATTAGAGAAAAACATTGAGAACTGTTGGCATCAGAGCTAATCCATAACAACCTAAAGGCAATGTTTTTGTGTAATAACTCTTTTGAAAGGCTGAACATTATTACCAGACCTACCGATTCTATTAGTCTAATGGGAAAATTGTGTCTAAGGAAAAACATGAGCCAAAAGCAGTATTTTTTCCTCTTCTAACTCATACCCGAAATTGTGGTTAAATTAATTTTGTCGATAGATCTCAACATATTATGAAAGACCGGCAGAAAAACAAATTTCTTTTGTTTTTTAGCAATTCATTAAATAAATTGATATTTCTTTTCATTGTTCTGAAAAATTTTGATGAAAATAAAATTTAAATTCCGGCAAAAAAAAGTTTTTCCATTTTGTAATTTCAGATGAAATACTGGGTTTAAGCAACAAAAATAATTTTTGATTTTTTAGATGCCTTTCAAGTCTTTCTCTATTTATTCATTGTTTCTCTGCATTGAATGCAATTCAAACAAAATGGATATCCATTTCTCTAACGATTAGATCTCAAAATAAACCAGATTTTCGCCATTCATTCAATTCATTCGTTTATCTGTGGCTACGAATAGAAAGTGGTTTTTACACTAAAAGCCAAACCAAACTGTTTTCAGTCTCGGTCTCCGACCAAATGCAATGCCACCGAATATATGTCTGTTTTATTATATGAAAAATACTATTTATGACTTTTGATTTGACTTTTCTTTCCATTTGACTCAAATAATAATAATAAAAACTAATGTCAATGAGAAAGCATTTTATTTTTTTAGTCTCCAGTTCTTGGGCTTCTGGTCTGCTCCTGATTTCTTTGGTCTCTCTCTCTCTCTCTCTCTCTCTCTCTCTCTCTCTCTCTCTCTGCTCTCCCTTTCGGTCACTTATTTCTTATGTTGTGTTCTTCGATGCGTTCATTTGGCGATCATTGCATAGCATTTGGAACGAAGTCTTGTGTTTGTGTTTAAGAGTCAGTGCTGTACACAAACTGTAAGCATTCGGTCATTTTCTCTTGTGGTCCATTTAGTCGCTGTCGATTCCCTGGGGTGTGATTTCCCATTTGCTCTCCCCTTATGCTCCAATGCATCCCTCCTGTAATTAAAGATGAGATTAGGAACCAAAATAAAGCACTGCTTTCTATAACTTCTGGTTTAGTTTGGAATTCTTAGCCCTTCCTAATGATACAATTTTTTCCTAATATCATATGTGATATCACATAACTATTACCAGTTTTTCGGTCGATATTATTCTTAAATTATATAAAAATTAATTAATTAAATGCAATTTTTATATATATATATATGAGTTTATATGTATAATATATTTGTTATGTGCAAAAAAGTGTTGGCTTTTTCTCCTGTGACTACATTTTAGCCGTATATGCATGTAATCAGTGCTGGGAAAACAGCACTGTTTGGGTGGACTATTGGGTGGAGTCCAGTAACAGCCTTACTATTATTGATCAAATATTATAACATTTCACTCTATTCTCAATGTTTTTCATTGGGAAATGTACTGCAATTGTGTGCTAATAGTGACAAAAGAGCCTAAAAATACTACTAAATTGTGGTTTTGTAAAAAATGTTGAGTTAAAAACAAAAGAGTATTTAATGTTAGGATATTTGTCTCTCTAAACGCTAACTACGCTATTCATATGCATAAATGTACTCGAATATTATGAACAGATAACAGTAAACGATTTTGACTCTAGTTTTGCATATAATGTAATTTAGAAATTTTATGAAATATTCTTCACAAACATAAATAAAGTGAATGTTATTCTCGTTTTTGGCCAATGCATCAAATGTTTGATTTGCATTGCGAGCAATGGTTGCTTATTAGGTATAACTGAATATTCAGTTTCTGCACAGAATAAGCCCTCTGTATATGCTTATGTTTGGCCAATGATCACGCCATCCGTGAAACAGAATATAAGCAAATTTAACTCAAAGACTCAACTCATGCAATGGATATACTCTCGTTTTGATAGAAAATCTAAAAAATTTCATTTCAAATATGAGATATACTTTGGATATGGTTTGGAAGAGAAAAGCAATATTCGTATGCATTCAGTCATTCATTGTATGCTCTTTTCAATGATTTTCTTTCTCTATTGTGGTATTCATAACGAAAAACAATCTCTGTTCACACAACCAGAAAGTGATTGTGCTTTCTCTCCCTTATATCACAACAGCAGCTCTTTTGCGGTTATTTGTCTGCTTATATACCAGTGATATACAGTGTTATGTACCAGTGCTCTGTTTTTATTGTTGCATTAATTCAATGTGTTTGCAATCCATATATAAGCAGACCATTGCCCAGTCATCAAACATTTTTTCCTTTACTCCATTTGGTAGCCGCACACAGAACATAGCCATTGCACACCACTTCCTGTGTCTATTAGTTTTAGTTGGACTGCATATATGGTGTGCGTGTGATTGCATTTTTTGCTGTCGTACCTAATTTAATGGTGTATTGAATGTTATCTATTCGTTACAAAAGAGTGTATAACAATATATAACAATATATAATAAATTGTATATAAAATATATAACATTTGTCTAAACGTATATCTCGTGATTCAATGGTATAAAAGTTAAACACAAAATTGCATCAAATTGTATGGCTTTTCTCTTTCATCCAAATGTTTTTATATTCGCGCTCTCTTTCAAATAATGACCAAGGTGCCAATTATTGGCTGTAATTAATTTCAAAATTACAGATGGTTGCCCCTATTCAGTTCAAAACACAAGTCTGAGACCCGCCAAGGAAGTTCTATTATTCTCTTTAATTGAAAACCAGTTGCAAACCAATGTACTGGAGCATTTTAGTAATACCCCGTTGAATATCATTGAAGCGTTTCCCCTATTTTGGACTATTATCCCTCATTTCCAATACAATAATCCTAATTAAATATATCTGAAAATTCTAATCGACTAATAGTCACATTCAATATAACGCAACCATTCGTTGAATACATTTTTCAAACTAAAATAACGACATGTTTTCTGATAATATTTCCGATCTCTCTCTCTCTCTCT
>JAQFZI010000190.1:0-21239 GCA_034695605.1 Eupelops occultus | reverse complement strand
GAAAAGTAATCAAAACTTAACCTTGTTCCAATGCTAAACATGTCTATTCATAAAATTTTTTATTGAAATGAATATTAATATACTTATTACATATATTCTATAATAGAATTAAAAGAGATTTTTTCGGTGCGACAAAAATGGTTCTCTTATATCGAAAATAATATAAATTTGAAATAATTTGAATTCTTATATTCAATTTACTAATGAAAGGTAACCCTTAAACAGTAATTTTAAATTGTTTTATAGCATTATTCTCTTAAATAATATTTTATAATTGATTGATCTACTTAAAACTGTGTTTAAATCCATTAGATTTAGTGACATATTCTTTAATAAATTTCTTCTCATTTGGGTCTATATTGAAAACATTTGTTTTATACCTCAAAACTTTCCGTTTCTTTTATATCGAGTAACATTTTTCTTAATGCGTGCGATATAGAGACACTTTTATCTATATATATATATACTCTTAAATAAGATTTCTTAAAATCGAAGTTTAACATTAAGACCCATAGGAGCTGACCGTATATCTAAAATCTTTCGCCTAAATCGAAATATTCTTAGCTCGGGTGTCACTAATTCGAGAATTGTATTGTTTCTAATAAATTTTTGGTAATTGTTCATAAAATAAAGGAAATGATTAGGTATTTTCCAATAGTAATGACTTACCCTTTGATATCCAAAAATATACCGCATGTAATATAAAGCAGTGATATTTTATGTCTGATGCTGTACTGTATACACAATTTATAGAGAGAATCATTTTTAGTAGTTTTGCATCACTGTTAGCATTACAAACATCTAAAAGACTGTTAAACAGCGCTTTACCATAGGGTATGAGCGAACATATCACCATCTATTCACCCAAGATTATCACTAATATATAGTGGATTTCATAACATCGTATGAAGAATTTTGAACATTTGACAAGGTTAATTTTTGAATTTTTAACTAAAATTTTTACCAGAAATCCATATTATTATCATGTTAAAATGTTGTTGAAGATTTAATCTAGATTAATCAAAATCATCAAAAATCAACAAATTAATTTTAAACAAAAACTACAAGGAGTATTTTCAAAATTTTTAAATAACAGGAAAAATGTTAAAACTTATATTTTGGATTTTTTTTTAATTTATAACCTTGGAGAAATTACCCAAAATGTATAAAAGATTGTGAAAATTCAACTTGAAATAACTCAAGTATGATTTGATGAAATAAGATGGAAATAATCTGGATGCAAAGAATAAAACTTGTTTCAAAAAAGTATTGGAAATTCATTAATTGTTTTCAAAATCTTGAGGTTATGTTTAATAATACTAAAAATTTCGAAAATATCAATTGGGGTTTAGTTTAAAAGGAATTTCTAGTGATTTTGATTCACCAAGATAATGCATTTTGAATAAATGCAAATTATAATTATCTTAAAAACTTTTTAGCCTATAATTTTTGAAATAATTAATTGAAAAGTAAACTTATATTGGGATCTGAATCAAGCATACATGCTGAATTTAAGATTGTTGAATTGTTTCTAAATAATGTTTATCCAGCTTTGAAATAGGGATTAAATGAGTGTCACGTCATTTATGACTTAAGTGTTGAATACCATCGAAAGTAAACATTAGTTTTATTCAAAGTTAAGAACTAATAAATGGTTTAATGATTTAATGGCAAAACAATTTCTCATAATTTTATAATTAAACTCAATTGTAATTAAGTGAAAGATGAACCGAATGAAGAAATTATGGATTAATTATTTGAATTCTTCACCAATTGATTCAAATGTAAGTCAAAACTCTATTTTTAAGTCAATTTAAAAACATTTTATTTATTGTATTTGTCTTTTATTTAGGAAAAGGAGAAACAATTGAATGAATTTCTTAATCATTGTATTATCAAAAGTAAAGACAAGTCTTTAATTGATTGCGAGTCAAATCAATTGTCTGTAATCGTAAGCATTGGAAATATATTAATAAATAAGTTTATGTCTGACATCCATAATGTGTGCTCTCATTTGAAACAATCGGACGATTCTTCGAGTGCTGTAATCCTTTATTTGAGTGAAGGAATCGGTTCTAAACTCATTCAAGTGATCCACGCTTTGAACACAAATCAGTCTCTGCTCTATAACTGTGAATTGTCTTATCTTTTGGTACATTTGCTGCCAATTCTGGTCAATGAAAAGCGATTGAATCCTTTAATTTGTGATAATATGAAAACATGTATTGAGTGCCAAACTGTTCGCTCCATTAATGAGTGTTTCTTAACATTAACTTCAATTCAATTGAAACATACATTTAATGAATGTCTTTCACCGGCAAAAGTCAAGTCATGGGTTAAAACAAAAAAATCTTTGGATAGATTTCAGTCTTCTATTAATCAAATGGTTTCAGACAGCGATGACTCAGAAATTAAGTTATATAACATTCACGTGAATAAGACTCCACTCATCTCTATCTCAGATTTAAATAATTATCAAAATAACTCATCATTTGATTCAAACGATCAAAACAATGATTTAAACGATTCCAACGATTTATTTGAAGATAAAGAAGAATTACAACTATTGTCAAAACCAAATCCAATCGAATTATTTTCATTAATTGTTGAAATACTGACTGAATATGCAATTTATGAACAGCTGTTCCTCAAAGAAGACAACGACACAGAACTCTACGGTTTGGTTCCTCGCGTTTCATATTATATAACAGAAGAGTTAAGTCTTTCAATCGTTTATTTTTTCAAATTAATTAATGAAAATAATTATGAATTAATGGTACCGGTTATGAGTCGGGTTAAGAATCTACTGTTTATTTCTTGCTGTACATTAAGCCGAACCCCTTCTGGCGTCAAAATGTTTGAGACAATCAAATTCTCAGAAATAATTATTGAAATAATGGAATATTTATCTAAAGTACGTCAGATTGAGGCCAACCGTGAAATCAGTGATATTTTTAGTGGTGTTTTATTGCTTATGACAAGTGTTTGTCAATACCTAAATTACACTAAAGAATACTCTATTGTTTTAAAGATGATTAGATTATTCACGAGTCACGACGTAAACCAATTACTAGAATCTATTACATCAAATGCCAACCAATTGTCTGATATCGAGTCAATAGTCTCTGCACTCAATCAACTGATAACAGCTCTTCAAAGAGCGAAACTACTATACGTTCACAGAACAGAATGTACCCGAAAAAGGCATTCAAAATGTGATTTGAGTGCAATACTCAGTCATCACAATAACATATTAGGCACTCAGGTATCCCACAGCTTATCAAACAAACTTCCCTTTTGTTGTATATCTTCTGTTTATAATTTATTGCTTTCGATCGCATTAAACACTAAATGCGAATCAATTAAAGTGTTTGTCACTCAAACTCTTTCTCCAATCATTACCTGTTGCTGTGATTTCACTAATATTTCCAATAGTTTATTGAAGTTTTATATAAATACCGATTCAGCGCTTATTAGAAAAGATATCTTTAAGATTATTGAAAACAATATTAGGAATCAAAAGAACCGGGACTTTGAGTTCTGTGAGTTCTGTCAAAATAGTGTTTATTCCCAAAACAATGGTTTCAAAGAATCGTCAATAAGTGAGGGCTATATCACAGATAATACAAATTCAGTGAATCAGAAAACAAATGAAAGCCAACAGTTTTCCACTCAATACAAACTTTTGCTTAACAGTAGAGATGTTATAATCAGAAGATTGGTTTCTAAACATCTCTTAAATTTAATAAAATATTGCAACGAAAGCACGAAATGTATGCTCTTTCAGTCAGTAATAATGCCCACATTCTTCGCCAAAGACACGCCAACAGATGTGATGCAACTATTACTACAACTAATGGCTTCTTCGGCTAAAGACCCACATGTGATCAAAATGTTCATCGGTTCGGGCGGTCTCTCTGTTCTGAGCCAATTGTTGCGGAACAGAGATTACTGTGTGTTGGCTATTAATGTGCTCGAAGTGCTTGTTATCAATGAAATTGAAAATCACTTAAATATCAATCAAAGCGATAATGGTTTGGATGAGAATTATAGCTCTTTATCAACATTTCTGGATATTATTTGTGAGGACACAGATAAATGTATTTTTCTAATCAAACGTTTGTTTGTCGACAAAACTATTAATAGTCTCGACTCTAGTCTCGAATCAATTAATTTATTGAATGAGGACATCAATGAGACAATTGATTATGAATTTAGTTCATTAAAACTGATGGAAGACTTGCAATACGTCTCAAATTTATGGTATATTAATCTGGAATTAGTCAGTATTTCATCAAAATATTGTCAGTTAATAACAAATAGAGGGCTGCGTCTCATTGACTCCATTTACAACTTTTTTCTCATTTCTTTTCAACTTTTGGTCAAACAAATCGTTCGCTTCTCTCAAAATGAAGATTGCATTCAATGGATAACTATTTTAATCAATTTAATTGAGTTATTATTACCCGTTTGTCTACATTTGTGTCCGTTTCAAATGTCAACCAATGAACAAATGGTCGACAAGAATCAGATAATGTCTTTAATAAAGCATCAAATGAATGAACTTCAAGATTACAACTATAGTGGAGAGAAAAACCCTTTAATGCAAACTCTGAATATGTTAATCAACTGTTCCCTAAACATATCTCAGGTCTCCTCAAATATATTCTCACAAATCGGCAAAAATAAAATGAAATACTTCTCAAAACAATTCTCTTTTGATCTCTCAAAAGATTCCACTGAAGAAGAAGACAATTGTTGTGATAGTGGTTATGACGCAGACATTGAAAGTATGGAATCTTCTAATAGTATAATAGATGTGATGAGTAAACCCAAAGCTAACATCAAATCCGGTAAAGAATTACCCTGCTTCAAATATTCACAATTATGTCGAATAGTTATTCAATTTCTGAGTTCGCAAAACAATTGGTTTACCGACGAAACTAATCTTCAAAATATGTCACAAATTATTCAAAAACTGATTAAGTATTGCAAAGAAAATCCCGAAAATCTTCAAATTTTATATGAAATCGATTTGATTTCATTACTTTTAAATGGATTTAATCACGTTTTGAAAAATGGAACTAAAGAGTCGAGAGCTGTTCAGTCAACTATTCTTGAGCTGATTGTCCAAATATCTCACTTCAAGATAAGTGCCGTTGAATTGAAATTATTCCTCCAATTATTCAAAGAAAATACAACTCAATTAGATTTATGTCTGAATGGTTTGCATCAAATTCTATCAAATCGAAGCACTAAACACAATATGCGTCCACTTTATTGTTTGTCATTTCCCGCCGAACCGATTCTGGTCTCATCTCTTGAGGAAGAAGATAATCCACTCTTATCTTCATCTGCGGCAAAATTGCGTCACTCAATAATATATGATAATGAGACTCAGCCCAATCATATTAGTTGGAGTTCAGCGGCAGTTGCGCTGCCATTCCCTAAAGTGGACCAAATTTTCAAAACTTCTAATAAAACCTTTTCTATACTTTTTTGGGTTTATTTCGACAAAAACAGTGTTTTCTTCACAAAATCTAATGAAACAAATTTATTGTCGAACTCAAAAGTGAGCAATAGGTCCAGTAATCGGAGTCAAGACTCAAGAATTCACTTGATTTCCATTGCTTTCGATGAGACCACTATTGAAATCTGGTTTGACTTCCATTTCACTCATTTTGTGTACAGAATTTGTAGACTTATTAACGGAAAGAATATCGTATATTCCGAAGATATTCAGCCAAATATTGGCGATCTTTTAGGTAAATGGCATCTCTTGAGGTTCAACTTCAAAGAAGAGTATTTCAAGAGGTCATCCTCTTCGCTATTTATATGTCACAGTATTGATGGTATTAGTGAACAAACAGTGAAACTGAACTTTTCGAATGTGATTCCAAAACTACCGCAATCTATGTATATATTGTTGGGAACGGTTCACAATACTCGCTTCCGATGGCAAACCGGAAATTTCATGCTTTTCAAGAATTGCTTATCACTGGAATCGACGCTTTACTTATTTTGTTTAGGATCTGATTTCTCTAACTTTTTTGACTGTAAAGTGAATGACAAAAATCGGTCGCCACTTATTCTTCCCAAATGTCTGTCGGACTCAAACTTCGTGGACATAATGACAACATTTTATGAATTATCCAAATCTGACAAAAACTTGAATTTGGAGGAAAACATTCTTATTGTTTATAAACCGGTAAAAAGCGAACAATTCTTAGTATATCCGAAACAAATGGCTTCAAACAACTCATATCTCCAAAACCTCTCAAAGATATCACTTCCTATTTCTTCGATGAGATTCAAATCAAATGTTTCACAAACTGTTGACTTTGATATAACTGAACATAAAGTGATAAAATTCGGACAAATAAGTGGACAGTTGTATTATGGCTTTCACAAAGCAGTTTTCGACGCCGGAGGGATTGGAATATTCATGTTTTTATTGGCGCATATAATCGATACCACAAATGATGAAAAAATTCAATCAAAAGCATTGGAAATACTTCTTAAAGTATTTGATTCACACGTCCAGCACAGGGATATGTTTATCAATCAATATAATGGACTTTCACTGATAAGTCTATTAATGGAAACACCGAAAGCCATTGTTTCGAATACAATGCTCAGAAATTTCTTCCAGTTTTCAATTAGTAGCTGTGAATCGGGTGCTATAATAACTTCGAGCAGATGTATGTCAACAGTTATAAGTTCGTGGAAAGCCTGGCACCGGAGTCCTCACACTGTAAAAGTGTTTTATCAAACTATTGTTTCGCTGATATATTCCTCCAATCCTTACAAAAGTTTTAATATATTTCAAATGAAAAGAGCGAATGCTTTGCAATCCTTTATATTTATGATTCAAGAAATGTATATTCAATTAAATCATCGAAAAGAACTTCATTTGACAAAAGACTCGTTAGTATTGCTGTTAAAAGTAATAAAAATATTGATTGGAAGTCCTCCCGATATTTCAATGTTAAGCGAAATATTTGATTGTGTGCTACTCCTCCATAAGGCAGAGTCCGCTTATATCAGTCAATCAAGAAATTCATTTTATTATTTATTTCCTTCCATTTGGAACATTGATATAGAGTTCGGTTCTCGTAGAACCAGTTCAATTGATTTGGACAATATTGATGTCGAAGAATGGGAAATCATATCCGAAGACGAAATTTCATTGAGTGAAGAATTGGCAGACGACTGTCCCGACCAAATGATTGCTGGTTTAATAACTCTGATCGGAGATATCATTGAAACTATAAACGATGATATGCTCGACAAAGTGATCGGACCTATAATTAAATTGGATTTTCTTATTGTTTTGGCAAATAATAAGTCATTTAAAGTGAGAGAATCTGTATTAACTTCGCTCTATATATGTGCCAAAAGATGTAAATCCACTGAAGTTTTTAACAATTTTGTAAAAAACAAAGGCTTCCAACTAATGGCTAATCAGTTGCATAGATATCCCGCTTCAACTAAACTTATAAACATATGTTTTGGTCTTATACTCGAAGTCGAAAATTTATCGGAATTTACTTTAGAAGATAACTTCGAAACGAAGAAGTTCTTCACTGGATGTGAGGCAGAACTATTTGTTCCATTGTTTGCAGTACTTCCCAAAACAGTTTACGACATTTCTTTGTGTCACAACTCTTTGCAAACATTTTATCGAATAATTTCTTCATTCAATACAACATTTCTGAGAGAAATATACGAAAACGGTTTACTCGAATGTTTAGCAAAAGTCTTAATTAATCACAACATTTATAAACAGAATACTAAAAGCTATTCAATCGATACAATCGATGGATATGAAGAAGATTTAATAAATGATGACATAAACTATATTTTAAAAGAGTTTTCTTCGCTATTTTTCTTTACTTCGGGAACCACTAACCATCAAATATTTTGCACAGCCTTACAATTTTTCGCTGTACTCGAAAAGAAAGCATTGGTTTCGAGCAGACAAATGTTCAGAGAGTGTCGAATGGCTTTATTTGAATCCGCTTTCGATTGCATTCAATTTATTGCTGAAGAAACCAAAAATATTGGTCACAAAAGTTCAAAACTAGCCATAGGAGCCAACACTGCAGAGCTCTTCTTTAATATGTTCGCTCTGCCCGAAGAAAATTATGAGAGCGGTTCCATTGGAGCCAATAATAACGATAATTTCGACTCCTCTTCTTTCGCCAGTTTTGATAATTCCGAAAGACTTCGAAACAATTCAACTAAAATACAACTCAACAGCAAAGAAATTATTGAGCGCTTCAAAGATTTGATAATCAAATCAATTGATTTTATTTTATTCAGAGGTAATTAACATAAATCCAATACTTTTTATATAATTTAATAAACTATTGATTGTTTAGGCGATGAATCGATTTTAAATGAAAAGGAAAAGTATTTTTCACGAAGTATTTTGCATATAATGTCACAAATAATGGAATCTTTTCATAACGAGGGCTCAAGAAATAAAAAGAAGAATCTTTGGATCAATATTTTATGGCACTCCCGACAAACTATTCAAAATCAAATATCAAGACTTGTGTTATATCTTATATCTCCTCTTCAGTCGACAGAAGACAGACATTTTTGTATATCTTTGATAACTCAATTCAATTGTTTCACTTTTCTAATCAAATCAAATGAAGAATTTGGACATAATTTCAAAGCATTTGTTTTGGATTTAATCGATACCGTTGTTGACAACAAAGAACTTAAAGAACTCTTTTCATTGACAAAAGTGATTGATTCACATTTGAGTACTTCTTCTGATAAACCCTATAAGGAGTTAATAAGTAATTGGTTCTCAAATTTGTCTGAATTGCAATCAAATTACAATAAATCGATCGAATCGGTCAAAGAAAAGGCATTAAATAAAATGAAGACTTTGAGCAGAAAAGTGATCGAAATGGCGATGACTGTCACCAGATCTGTAGTGGAGGCCCAAAACAAAGAAAGAAAACAATATATTTATCTCTTGAAAAATGACAGAACAAATAATTTCATTAATAAGAATATGTGGAAATCGATTGTTAACCAATTCACTCATGAAATAGGTGTTTGGTATTTTGCCGAATGTTATCCCAATTCGTGGTCATTGGATCCAATTGAAGCTCCGAATCGAATTCGGCGCAAAATGAAGAGATGTTTTCTAAAAATCGATGACCGCTTCTTCGTTGAGCCTAAAAATCATGATAACAGAAGACAATTGCTTTCATATATCTTTAACTCCGATTCTTCAGATTCTTCAGCGGTAATCGACAGACTTCATGCCAACGAACGCATCACTTATACATCCAACGCATCAGTGATAACACCCGACGAAGAATTTCCCGGAGAAATACTTATAAGCAATTCTAGTATTCATTTTATTAGTGAAGTCAAAGAAACCAATGACTTATTCGGTGATAGTTTTCTCACAAAAGTTTTACCATTCGATGAAATACAAGAAATACTGAAAAGAAGATATCAGTTGCAAAACAACGCTTTGGAAATATTTTTGACGAATGGCTTAACTTATTTGATTGCATTCGAGTCAAACGTAGAGCGCGAAGAGTTTTATAATCATATTTCAGCCAAAAGTCTTCCCAATCTCTCTGAAAGCAAGAGTTTGGTTGCATTGACACAAATGTGGAGAGAGAGACAGATCTCCAATTTTGAGTATTTAACTCATTTGAATAAAATAAGCGGAAGAACTTTCAATGATTTGATGCAATACCCGATATTTCCGGTCATTTTAGCTGATTATCAGAGCCAAGTGCTAGACCTCAGAGATTCCGACTCCTTTCGAAACCTCTCAAAACCGATGGCAATACAGAAGAAGGGAAGAGAAAAGTATTATATCGAACAATACAATTACCTTAAAAACGAATACGAAAGGAACTCTCAAAATGGAGAGTATATGATGGCAGCCACCACCGCCCCATTCCATTATGGCGCACATTATAGCAATAGTGGGACTGTTCTCCACTTTTTAGTACGTTTGCCGCCATACACACAGATGTTCCTCAATTACCAAGATAATAACTTTGATATTCCCGACCGAACTTTTCACTCAATGGCTACTTCTTGGAAACTGGCGACCACTGAGTCGACTACAGATTTCAAAGAATTTATTCCCGAGTTTTTCTTTTTGCCGGAATTCCTCCTCAATAAAGAAAACTTTGATTTCGGTGTTCGACAAAACGGTGAAAGAGTTAATGACGTCCAGTTACCCGCCTGGTGTCGAAACAACGCACGACTATTTGTTCTGATTAATCGTCAATCTCTTGAGTCCAATCACGTGACCAAAAATCTTCACAATTGGATTGATTTGGTTTTTGGATACAAACAGACGGGTAAAGCAGCCGTCGAAGCAATCAATGTCTTCCATCCGTCCACTTATTACGGAACAGATGTGTCAAAAATCGAAGATCCTCTCAAAAGAATGGCCATTCAAACCATGATCAAGACATTCGGGCAAATGCCTCGACAATTATTTGCAGTGCCTCACCCAGTATTATCACAAGACGTCCAATTGCCAAATGAAAGAGATATACCTCATGTGATGGGAGAAGTATTAGGTCTTAAATGGGGCTCTTATGTTGGCTCTCCTTCAGAATCAGAGCCAATAGTTATGTTTAAAAAGAGTTATGCTGTGCAAATAAGTCAATTGATAGCATTGGCCACTAATGACGTGTTCGGAATGCCACCAAAATCTGCTCTTTTCCTAACTTATAGCCGACAAAAGGGCGGGGCTCTGATAAATACTTCATATATAACTTCTGTGGCTCTATTCTTGTGGTCAAATCCTGACTCTACCATAAAAATCAAATTAGACTCAACGACACTCGCCTTCACTAAAGCAAACGTATTGTTAGATGAGGTCTGTCTTAATCGGCAATTCATAAGTTCTAAACTCGAGTTTCGGCATAAAATTTATACCATTGTAAAACTTATTCAAAGGTGAATGAGCATGCAAAATTTTATTTGCGTGTGGCCAGAAATAACCACTTGATTGTGCAAGAATAAGGCTTGAAAGATATATAGAGTTATTCATACATAACTCTCTCAGATATAAGCTTATTCTTTCACATTCAAGTGGTCATACGCAGTTAATTTTGCATGCTCACTCCGCTTTGAAGTTTTACAATGCTTTAAATCTTATGCCGAAACTCGAGTATAGAACTTAAGAATTCTTGATTTAAATCAAATAATTTATTTGATTAATGATTAAAAATATATTGAATTTAGATAACAATCTGCAAATCGGTTCCTAATTATGACGTTCTACTCGTCGGATATGTCTCCGGTTCAATAAATGCTTATGTAATCGCACAGCCATTAAAGGTTAGATTTTTCGTTTGTTGTAAAATTTAAACATAATTTGAATTAATTTGCAGTCAAATGAAAAAATTGAACTGAAAAGACCTGAAACCACTCTTTACGGTCACTCGACTTCAATAAAATCGATAGCAATCAGTAAGTCGTTTACAATTGCGGTCACCGGAGATCTGAACGGCGTTTGCATTGTTTGGGATTTGAATTGTTTTTGTTACGTCCGAACCCTTTCCAATCATAACTTTCCAATTGAAATGTTGGCCATAAGCGAGACTTTAGGAGATATCGTTTCAATCAGTTATTCAAATAATCAAATGGAGTCCTCTCTCTTCGTTCACACTATAAATGGAGTTTTTGTGGGACAAGTGGTAACCGATTCTAAAATAACAGCCGTTTGTTACTCATCAGCACCGGAAGGTCTTTCGGTTAATGTAATCGCTACGGCTTTCTTGGAGGGGACCATCAAATTATGGAGTTCTTGGGATTTATCGCCAGTCAGACAATTCAAAGCAGATTTGGAACTTCCCATTAAATGGTATTCTTATTTATAATTTTCAAAAAACTGATTAATTAAATCAAAACCTTTTGATTCTATAGTTTGAGTTATTCTAATGACAATCAACTGTTGTATGTCCTCTACTCTGACAACACTATCATCGTTTGGGAGAACAGCAACAAAAAAGTTCCACAACAGCGAAGTGTTGGCATAACTCTCCTCTAAAACCATAAAATTATTTTACTTAAAATGAATTTTATTTAAAAACAAATATTTTTATAAAAATTGTTAATATTTTCAAATAATTATTTAAAGTTCTTATAAAATGTGATAAAATTTGTATAAAAAAGTTGTGTCTTACCAGCCATCATATTAGCATGGTACTACCATGATGATAGTCTTAATCGATGGTTCGAATGGCCTGACTGTCGACAAAAAAAATTATTTATTGTTATAATATTTGATATTTTATTTTATTATAAAAGTGATTAATCGGAGCAATAATTAAAATCAATGATTTGTATTATATTTAAAGTTAAATAAATTTTTAATTAGTGCTAAATGTTGTGCAGATAAATGCTATTCAGCGCATTGCGGGGGGACTTCTAATATTTCTGTTTCTAAATGTTAGCAAGCTAAATTAAATTAATTAAATTCTTAGGAAATGGCTCTGAATTTCAGCCAAAAATTTTAAAAAACAAGAATTTATTTACAAAAAATATATTTTAATAAAAACAATAAAAACTAATAAATTGACTTAACTTCAAATAATTTCAAGTTCTGGTTCTTCGGGCTGTGTCTCTATAATCTGTAGCTCTCGATTTTCATAGGCCCAGAAACCAGTTATATCAATCAGAATATTAATTATTGTGTCCGACTGTCCGCTACGGAAAATAAATGTAAACAAAATAATAATAATTCGAACGCTTATTGAATACCAGGCTATCAGGTCCTCGAAAGTAATTTTATCGGGTGATTGGGGGCGAACCATATCGAAAATCTCATTACAAACATCATCGGTGCTGAGTGGTTCCTGACCCTGAAGTTTCATATGTTCCTGAATAGCCTTAAATGAGATCAAACGTATAGTTATTTGCATCGAATATATTAATAGAAACCTTAAAAAAGTAATTAATACAAAAGCGATCGATATATCGCTGATCTTTAATATCAAGAACGGAGAACAGAAAGTAGACGGCCTGCGGCTCCTTCCGATTCTCAATGGCCAACACTATATCCACATAAGTCTTGAAATCCTTGAAAAATTCGATTTAAATGAATTGAATTAAGATTTTTGAAACGCTTACAATTTCTTTGTCATAAGTAATACAAACGTCGAGTAATCGTTCGATGAAAGTATTGGTCAGATTTCCGTATCTGTCAAACAAACACTCATTTAATTAAAGAAAATGAATAAAAAGAACAGTTATTTACTTCATTAATTCACTTTTAGAAAGCATTCCGTTGTGGTCTTCATCTAATCTAAACATTAATACAATTAGTGATAAAAAGTTTAAAATCGATTACTTTAAGTAAGAGCTATAGAGGCGTAAAGTATTTGTGGCAGAGAACCAATTGGCCTCTTCTCGGCTTTTGTTCAAATCTTCGTCGCGAAGCTATCCATAAAAAAATATTAAATAATAAAATCAAATAAATCAGTGGATACTTCGAGCAGATCGTCCAGAAACCCAGAGCTCAAAATGTCTAAGATTTTGATTTTGTTGTGTTTATACGGATCCAAAAAGAAGAAGAACTTTCGAACGGCTATACAGATGTAAAACGGATGAAACGCTTTGTCCAAAGAATCCAACTTTACTTCAAATAACAATTCTATTGATTTTGTTTTTTATTGGTTTGAATTTACCTGAGTTAGGGTTGGAATCAATTCTTGGATATAATTTTCCAAATCCTAAACAAATTTCAAATAAGTTTAGCGAATGAAAGTCAAAGGACTGACTGTTTCTTTGAGGAATCCCTGTCCAGTGATGTCATATAATGAAAGAGCAATTCTTGTTTGTCTTAACCATATTTTTCTCATAACATAATTAAAAAAGTTTAAAATCGAAATCTTTCCGTTCGGGTCATTGTCTTGAAGTTTAGCGAAAACAATGGCAGTGAAGTACTCCCTATTAGACGAAGACATCAATCAATTAAACCAATTATAACCAAAACTAACTTCGCTTTAGAATTGGGTTCAAGTAATCCACAAATCCTTTTGAACTCTAAGTAATCGATTCTTTGCTGAGAATTGTCTGAAGTCTGTGAACACGACTTTTCCAATAATACCCACAATTGCTGTCCGTTTCAAACAAATTATTAATACAGAAGTGACACAAATTATTATCAATTGATATAAACCTGCAATTCTTCGTTTTCAATAGAATTTTTGCTCATATTTTGCAAAAACATTGCTCTGAAAAAATCAAATGATATAAAAGTGCAAACATTTGAATTGATCCAAACCGAGCTTCTTCGCGAACGCGAGCGGCTAATGAGTCCTCATTTGTCGGTATCTGAAGAATTCAATTTTAAAAATTTTTAAAGATTGATCCCTTCATAACTCACTCTTTCATAAAATTTGGGAATTTTATTCATCATTTTTGTCGATTGTTTGTCCAAACAATGGCTTTCCATTTGGATCTGTTTTTGTCTCAAAATTGATTTCAACTGATTTGACAACAAATTAATTGAAAATAAAAATCAGTTTTAAATTAATTTATATTTTGATTGCCTTTATTTAACGCAATCATTCAAATAATTAACTTTAAAATTGTTGTTAATTAATATTAAAGTGTTGTTTAGATTCAAATTCAAAAATTGCACCAATTACATTATTCTATTCTTAAAGAAGACGGCGCTACTTATGCAAATTGGTCATGGTAAAAAACGACTCCAATCATTGTGTAAATAATATTTTTTGTTTTTGTTTATATCGACATTGAATTTAATACTTTTTATTTTGGGTAATATTTTGGCAAAAATTGTTTATTTATTTTTAAAAAGATATGAAATAATTGAGTAAAAGAAATGGTTTGCGAAAAGTGTCAGAAAAAATTGGGTAATGTTTTGAATTCAATTTGATTTCAGTTCAAATAAACTTCAAATTTAACTCAATTTTAAGTAAAGATAAGACAGTATTTAAAATAGAATTTGTTTTCCTTTAAACACAATTTACCAAAAATTACAGATTTATTAAAGTGTTGTCTCATTACTAATAATGTTTTGAATAAATTTATTGACAAATCATTTGATAAACAATTTTTTTTTTTTTTAGGAAAAGTGATAACTCCGGACACTTGGAAATCGGGCGCCAGAAATACAACCGGTATTTACATTAATTTACTATAAATAAAAAGATAAGACTTTACCTGCTTTTAGTGAGCATTTAGCAAGCACATTTAGACACATCTAACAACATCTTAACATAAATTATAGTTAATATTTGTATTTCTCTCAGAGAGTGGCGGCCGAGCTATCAATGAAAACAAAGCCCTGACCGCAAAGAAGTCTCGATTTTCACCTTATGTTAAGTTTGAAACCTGCAAAATATGTAAACAAAAAGTACATCAAATGGGATCTCATTATTGCCAATGTATGTCATTTCAAATCATTTAATTAAATACTAATTGATTTAATTGTTTGAAGCCTGTGCTTATAAGAAAGGTATCTGTGCGATGTGTGGCGTCAAAATATTAGACACTAAGAGCTACGCCCAGAGTTCGGTTTAATAATTAATAATAATTTCATAAAAAGTGCTAATAATTTGTAATTTACTGATTGATTGACTCATTAATGACTCATTAAAATCCATTTTTATTTAAATCAATATTTGACTCAATATTCATCAAAATGAAGTCAAATGAAGACGAGAACAGTATGTCCTCTAATGATGAGGTTAAGTTCAATCCTCCACTTTATATTCAAAGATATCAAAAGGTTTTTGATATATTGACTGATAATTACAATAATATAACAAAAATCGCAGACTTCGGTTGTGCCGAAGGAAAGTTTGTGCGACGGCTCAAGAAATTGGTTAATGTCGAAGAAATTGCGTGCATTGATTGCGACGACTATTCTCTGGAACAGTGTTTATATGAAGCCCGACCCCTAACCTGGGATTTTTTGTTTGGCAGACATAAAGCCCTCAAACTTAGTGTTTATAAAGGAAGTGTTGCTCAGAGGGACAGTTGTCTCAAAGGCTACGACGCCATCACATGTATTGAACTGATTGAACACTTGAGTGCAGATATATTATCAGAATTGCCTCAAAATATATTTGGTTTTATTAAACCAAAAGTAGTGATAATAACGACTCCAAACATTGAATATAACGTCTTATTCCCAGATTTCAAAAACACCTCAAAATTGAGACATTGGGACCACAAGTTTGAGTGGAACCGCTCTCAGTTCAACTTCTGGTGTCAATCCATTATAAATTCTTACCCAGAATACACTTTTGAAACTACTGGAGTTGGAGAACCTCCCAATTATTTGAAAAGCGTTGGGTTTTGTACACAAATCGCAATTTTTACGAAAACAACAAATTCTTGTGAATCGGAATCTAAAGAATGTGACGAAAATTATTCCAATTATAAACTCATCGAAAGCTTCAAAATAGATGAAAGTCGAGAAAAACAAACCTCTATTATCGAGGAGTATATCGATTGGGATTCGGTCCTCAATACAAATCAAATTTGAAGCCATTATTCGATTATTAAAGAAGTCTTCGCCACTAATTATAAAAAAGAGAAACCTTTGGACTGAACCCACAATAAAAAGCCTAAAATTATTTTTAGTTTTAATAACTTTTTTGAAGTTTTTTTTTGACAATTAAACAAAAAAAAATACATTTTCCAGGTTTTGATATTTATTTAATTTTTTTGTATTTATTTGAAATAAATTTTGCTTTAAACCACTTAAAGAATAAAAGAAATTTTAAAGACTAATAAGTTTATTAAATGTAATAAATCTAAAAATAACAGTTGAATCAAAACTTATTTGTTTTGGGCAGCATCTGAAGGTCAGAGTCCTAAACAAAACACTATTTTAAGATTTATTAGAGAGGTGCCAATTTGAACACATCCAAACTGAGAAATAGTTTATAGATGACTTAAATTTTGTTATCACCTCAAAAGAATTTAATAATCATTTTATTAACAAATTTTAGTTTTAATAGATATGAATGAAAATAAAAATTGAATTTAAAAGTGAACTAAATTTTAAACTAAAAGTTATGAGAAATTACTTCATATAAAAAATTGTTTGACTGCTATTCGAATATAATAACAACTATTAAAACCTAACCTTATATTAGGGCCAAAAGTCTTCAATTATTTTGAAATTATTTTTTAATAAATAATATTTGAATCTTAGATCAAAAATTTGTAAAATTTTATTAATAATTAAAAATGACTAAACATTAAGTCATTCCAATGAATCAAAATTAGAATCACGTTTCGAGAGAGTAGTGAAAAGATGGGGTCGTTTTGGAGACAAAACTGAATTGTTTGGATGGAAATGAATTAATGGCGAATTATTTGCTTTGGATTCCCTAAACGGAGTTCTTTTCATTGGAGTTAAGTTAGTATTTAAAGAGTTATTCATATTTGGAGAAAAGACACAAAACGAAGTCAAAGATCGAGGGGTTCCGCTCTTATACATCGACTGATTGGCCTTCAAGTCAAACTCAAGAGGAATATAAGAGACAACACCTGAATTCCAACAGATTGTTAAAAGTGAACCTCTGCTGAACCGGTCGTGAAATGACATCAAAAGCGGGATTTCGTTTCTCATTCCATGAATAAAACCAATTGGACTGATCTCCACATTCGGTCGAATCACAGTCTTATATAAAGCAATGAATTCTTTGTTATCTATCGACACAACAAATAAAAATAAAATTATAATTCATTTTCAATATTTAAGAAAACTTTTTTCAAATTATTGCCAATAAATGCTTTCAAACAATTTTTTTTAAAAACTAGCTTTTGATTAATAACAATTAGTTAGTCCCGATTATATTTTGGCTTCAATTGTACCTGATCATTTTAAATTAGTTAAAATCAATTTTAAGCTTAAACTTGTTTAAAAATAAATGAAAATATGAACAAAGGATATGAATTTGGAACCAATTGTTTGGGTTATGTGTAAATCAATTTTGTTTTTTCATAATAATTGAGAACAAATAACATTGAATTACAAACCTTTGAAAGAGAGGGCCAGTCGTTCACTGTTCTTATCCCAAACCATTTCATGAATACTTCCGCCGACTTTAACTCCATTTGGAAATTGATGTTCAGAAACATCCAACACTTGAAACAACATATGAGAACCGCCGACATCTTTAGGCTGAGGACTATCATAGAAGGGAATCGCAAACACAAAGGGGCTGTCTCTGGGCGCTACTAATAGAATGCGTCCATCGGGACGACTCCAACAGCCTGTCTGACAAATATCAGTAAAATGTTCGCTCCATTTGCCTGAAGACCAACTCTTTGTCTCAAAAACTCGAATGTGTTTAGAAGTTGTCATTGAAAAGAGTCGACTTCCGTCGGGAGACCACAAAAGTTTAGTAAAACAATTTCCGAAATTACGTATAGTTTTCACATCATTTAAATCGGTTTCAGTATTAATGAGTAATAATTTCGATGACTGCGGACTACAGGCGGACAGACATTCACCGCTTGGATTATATTTCAAATCATTTAAAGGACTCGGAATACCACTACTAATCACTTTAATGCAGTCATTTGAAAGACGATATTGTCTTGAGTTTGGATCTATAGACCAAATCAAAACCACTGATTCACAACTGACTGCTAACAGATCCTCGCGTTTGGGATTCCATGAGAGGGCCGTCACTTTGGTTTGAAGAGAATGTTTGAGTAATGGTCTGAATGAATTGTCCGAAGAATATATGTAAATGCAGTCATTAATGAGACAAACGGCACATTTGATTTTATTCGGGTGCCATTCAAACGCTCGGATCAGACCATTCTTCCAATCCATTGATTTACTCAATTCATTACATAATTCTTCGTTTGATTTCTGGGAAATAAAAACAAAACAATAAATGGTTTAAATTAATTGAATTCATACCAAAGCGAACGGATATAAAAAGACATAAAATTGAAGCAAAAGATGCCATAAATAGAGGACAAAACCAACAAATTTTCGACTAAATTGTAAGAATAAACTGTTTTGGATGTGATCTTCATTATCATAATCTCGAATGAGTTTTAAACCAGTAATTAAACCCTTGTATTGAACGCATCGAAAGAATTGCTTCCAAACGGTTACGTCTTTTCGGATGAATATATTGTCGACACTTTCGTTAGTAATCGACGGCTTTATTATATTCTCTGCCTTTACTTCAATCGTTGGATAGATTTCGGTCTAAATTTTGGGTTAAAATCAAAATTTAAATAAAAGTTGAGATAAATTTGTGTAAAAATACCTCATCGATGACAATACAGTCATCATTTCCTTCGTCTAAAAATTCATTGTATTCGCGAAGAGTTCTTTGATTGAGAAGTTGTGGCGACGGAAATAAATCCAATGAACACATACTTCACACGAAATTAAAGCGTTGTTTGACTCAAATTTCAAATTTCAAAACACTTTTGAAAAGCGTTTATAATTTAATTCATAATAAGTTCAATGCAAACAACTAATTGTTATTTGTTTATAGAAACCATGTCTTATATTTATAACTAAATAAAAAGTTTTAATTATAGATACATTAAATTAATAAAATAAAATAAATGCAAATTAATTAAATATTATTTTAAATTTCAAATAAATTAAACAAATGCGTTAAACTGTATCTTTCTGCACTTTTTCAAGGACTGCCATCTTTTGGGTATTTATATATCGTTTAATGATTGAAATTATGAAGTTAGTTTTAGAATTATTCTAGTATTATACTAGTTTATTTTATTGAATTTAACACCTTAAATTAGAAAAGTGAAAAATTATTACCTGATAAGACGAATACCGAACAAATTGAAATAATTTCAATAGGGAGTCATATGGAATAACTAGCAACGATTAAAATTGATGAATGATTTCAAACATAACAGTGAAGACCTTTTGAAGGGAAAGTAAAAATCATACATTAATTTTAATTTTCAAAGAGTAAATTGAAAAGTTAACCATAAACATTTCAAGAAAAAAAATTAAATTTAAATTTCAAACTAGCTGAATATTTTAAATTCCATGTAAACTTTCCAAAAATCTTAATACCTTTTCAAAAATCTTAATCCCCATCATCCCGTCGGTCGATTGTTAGCAAGTAAATATAGTGTTAGATGAATTCAAAATAAGTTAATTTTCAAATTATTCTAATTTTATTTTTATTTCTAATCTTATTTTACTAATTTATTTCAATTACTAATACTATATTCTAGGAAAATATGTCTAAAATAATCTTTTCCTCGAACTAATATTTATAATTAAATAAGATTTAAGAATAGGAAACCATAAGAATTAAAGAAAAAAAGGAAATTATGTCAAATAACTTTCAATTAAATAAAAATGTAATTAATTAACTATCAAATAATTAATCAAAAGTAATGATTAAAGCGGAGTACAGACAATAACAAAAAAGCGTTTTTGAACTCAAGCTATAAACTTAGCGCTATAAGCGCCAATTTGCTCCAAGTTGAAATACGGAAAGTCTTTAACTGTAATTCACTGCTAATGTTCAAAGTTGAAATAACTATATTTTTGCAAAAATGAACTGGGAATATTAGCAATAAAGCCAACAGCTTTAATCATTAGTAATGATTCATTACTATTGATTCATTTAGTTACAGTAGCTTGTTAAAAAGAATCTTTAATGTTTAAAATTATCTAACGATAGATAAGATCGTAAGAATATTAATTTTAAAAAATTGATTTGACCAAGGATAAGCATAATTTTTATATTATTAAAGCAGTCATTTTAAATTTCTTGCTAACTTTCTAAAAATAATTTCAAGAATTTGAACTAAAATAGTTCCATAGTTAGAAGAGTATAGTTTTGATCAAGGTTCAACAAGGGCGCGACAAAAGGGTAGCATAAATTGAAGGTCGGATTTTCTTTTTTATTTCTTTTTTATGATACATTTGGCCCTAAATTAAGCATAAATTGAGTTTAAATTATTGTAAACCATTTTAAGTGAAGTTTAATATTGTCGGATAAATTATGGAACTGTTTTTCGCCTATACTCTTTTAAAACATCTAGGTTTTTTACCCTTTAGAATCAGACTAGATTCGCCAGATTCCACTAATAAGAATTTTGAAAATGAGCCTTGTTTAATTTGTTTCTGATTAGTTATTAGTAATAACTAGAGTTAAGAATTATCGGGAATAAAAACCTCTCAAATCGGTCGGGAATCGGGAGTTAAAAAGTGGTCAAATCGG
>JAQFZI010000189.1:0-21242 GCA_034695605.1 Eupelops occultus | reverse complement strand
ATTCTATAAAATGTATAAAACCTAATGGCTTTCATCGAAATACCCGTGCAATCAAACCACTGGAGACAATAAGTCGCTAAAAAGTAATATGAGATGAGAAGAAAACTCATGTATTCTATTATAAACTTTATTATGACTTTTCTTATTCTTATTTTTCTTATTCCTTCAAAAATATTTTCAACAATAGATGTGAATAAGTGATACATTAACGGATCGGATAGTAATTGGGGCTGAATTTAATGAAGGGCTGCCAAAAATTCTCAAATATTTCTCAACTAATCATTAAATTTGTAAACACTTGTGATAACAGTTTGCGATCAAAAGTATTAAATTTTGCTTTGAGTCAAACTTTAAGGAAAAAAATTAATGAAATTTTTGATTAATTAGTTTAAAGTTGTTTTAATTGGAAACTCAGTAATTAAAAAAGTAATCAATATTTAAGACCAACGAAGTAGTTGTCGGCCCAAACATATAATTATATCATTGATACCTACATACCGGATGCGGTCGGGTCTCCAATCCATAAAAGGACGGCTGAGATTCTAAGCTAACGTTGAGTTTAATCCATTTGGGAGTCAGAGAGGAGAGAGTGAGCAAAAACTTATTCAGCCCTACATATAAAAAGAAGGATCGCATTAAGTTATGCCTAATTTTAGAGCTCTTCCCATACATCAGTTCTGGGGAGGCCTACATATGAATAATTACCTGAAGTCAACATTAATTGCAATGTATGTTAGATTATGCCGACGCCACCATTAATTTAGGCCTAACATTACCATAGCGTGTATGTGCATAAGGCTGTGCTTCAACTTCACTCTGTTTCAACAATTATTTAGACAATATTGTGGATATGCTGTGCCTTACAATACAGATAATTTATCTTAGCAAGGATACTACTGACTGAATAGAGAGCACTGGAAAAGAGATGGATGGGATGATGGGTCGACTGATTATTGTGAGCCATCATTACTACTGTTAAACTCCAATGTTTTGCTCCATAAGACTAATGAGAATTACAATCATAGTTGAAAGCAATTGATTAATACTCTCCGATAGCCCAGTGCTCTCCCAAACCTCATCCTTCTTCGGCAAATGATCAATTGTGTGAGCAGTCAAGACTACAAATACCAGACCTGTCCTAAAGATTAATTTTTCTTAATATTCGGTCCATTTATTTCATAAATTGTTTCTTTCAAATGAAATTTTTATATATTTTTCATATTAATTATGTATTAAAATAAACATAAATTTTATTAAAAATAATTTTATGTAAACTTCTTATAAAAGGCTTTCAATCAATAAAAAACTGATATTTGATTTCAAATTTTGATAAAATGTCAAAAGTTTTTAGCAATTAATCAAAAAAGTAAATTAATTTAAGCAAAATTTAATTAAAATTTAATTTTGAAGTTTTTTTTGGAAACAAAATATTCAAACAAATTCAAAATAGCTATTTATAAAAGACTAAGAGCTGATAATTTATTTTGAAAAATTGCAAAACCTTTTAAGTTTTCAATGAAAAAATCACTTTTAAAAGTTGGAGAAAAAAATTAACAATTCTTATCACAAAAAAATTAATTTTATTGCCTCTGAAGGAAACTTTTCTCACGGATTAGAAGAAATTAATTCAGAGATTAATTTGAAAATTACAAGTTGATTTATTCGCAGAATTTATATTTTAAGGAAAAGTTCAAAATTAAATTTCATAGAACATAGTTTTCGGCGAATAATTTCTTGATAACCATTAAATAAATTGGTAATAATTCTGCGATAAAATTCAATTTTGATGCCAATTATTATCTCTTTTTTCCATAAGAACCTGACATTTAAAGTCTCATACATTTTAATTGTGTTTAATTTATTTCATCGGATTATAACCGACGGAAAACCGACCCTTAAATGGAAAACAAATTAATTATTCATTTGAAGAAAAGGCTATCAAAGAGTGAGAACTAATCACAACGTTTTTTAAACATTAATCACAAATATTTAATCTTTTGATTAAAACATAAAAAACAATAATGAAATTCGAGTCAAGAATTATTCATGACTTGAAATATTATATCCGTTTATTTAACACAATATTCATTAAAACCATTTCATTAAAAACAAACAAATCAACAAAAAAATTGTTTAATTCATTCAATAAAAAACTGGAATTTCAAAAACTAATTTTGGTTTTAAATTAACATTTAATCTAAGCTTTTAAACTACAGGTACGCCAATAAAAATCCTAATGAATTGCTTTACCTATGGATTTATCAAAATGAGAGGGAGAGAGAGAGAGAGAGAGAGAGAGAGAGAGAGAGAGAGAGAGAGAGAGAGAGAGAGAGAGACCATAAATCTAAACCTATTTTATTAGTGACTAAATTTACGTCTTCTTAATGTCGGCTATAATTCACAGCAAAGAAAAAGTATTCAAATTATTCAATGAATGTTTTGAGGCAATGATTTTGAGGGATAACCAAAAGAAAGATTACTCTAAATTCTGTTGCCGTAAATAACGATACGGTTTATACCCATTTCATAGATTTGATATCTTATGTCAATAAATACTATTTTATTTTAGGAAAAACAACAAAATATTATTCTTTTAAAGTATTTTTCCAGAATTTAGAGAAAATATATTTAAATTTAATTTGGTTTTAATGCTTTCAAATGCTTTCAAATGCTTTCAAATGCTTTGAAAAGTTTTTGACTTTATGTGTGAAACAGATATCGACGGCCATAAAATTTAAAGATTTGCCAAATATTTTGCCCAATAATTAAATAGTAATAAACATTCACTTCAGGCAAAAAACATTGAGATTTATAGCTTAAGATTTTAAGGGCTCTGGAAATACCGTTTTTAAATAAAATTCAACTAAAAATCGCATTAATTATTCGCACAATAATACCATTTTATATGATATGACAGCCAATAGCACCGACAGAAATCATGAATGCCTTTTCACATAAACTTTTAATATTAAATATAAGACAAGGCTTTGTGTGGCCATAAATATTGGCAAAAATGAGTGAAAATCTACAAAAATTGGTATTTATATCCCTATAAAAAGTACTTATAATATGACTTAACGTTCGACATAACCATACTTTACATGTTTTGTTTGGCACCGGAATAATGCACTTCTCTTTGCAAACACACCAGTGCTCTGACAGAACTCGCAGTCTTTCAGACAGAGGCAGACATTAGAAGGTTTTATTATACGAATTTTGCGGCACATCCATAGCCATACTTCATCTTTATTGCCCGACAGGTGCAGTAAAAAACATTATTTATTATAATGCGATCGCTTTAATCGCACATTACTTTACAATTCTCTCTCATTTCAAAATTGCCTCATATTTTCTGTTTAAGAGATTTACATATTAAACATCAGTCAGAGTCTGTTCTATGTGTGTACTCCCTGTCTGTTCTATGGGTGTTCTGCTTGTCTTCAAATCACCCATTTTTGCATTTCTCCACAAATACTCTATTATTTAAGCGATTTATTTATAAAATTCACTTTCATTCAACTTTATATATATAATTCATGGCTCTTCTCATTTTGTTCCAACCTATTTCAATTTTCTACCAAGCTAACAGAATGTTCATTTATCTGTTTTAGATTCTTAGACAAAATAATCTTAGTTTTCATAATAATGTTAACCTTCAGAATATAAAAGCGTTTAAAAAATAAATCCATTTCTTTGTTAAGAATTTTGATTAAAATACTCTTAATTTCAGTGATTTTCACAAATGAATAAAACAATTGTTTAACAATTCATTCATTCATTTAAAGACTTTTTTGAAATAAGATTCTTAATTGTTTTACTTATTTACTGACAGACTTCACATAATTCATAGGACCGGCAGCTGTTGTGAAAGTATATATCCAATAAAAATAATACTCTTTCTTCAGACACGAAAAGTTATTCGGAGTCCAACTCTTATTTGCAAATAATAGACTCTTTGTGTCGAATGTGTTTCTCCCCTGAATGGGATGTTTCACAACATATCAGATCTGAAGAAATTTTCACATTTTATTTGCAAAACTATTTTTCACTCCTTATCTAATAGTTTGGGCTATAATTTAGAATTAGAGGAAATAAAAGTCCAAATTTAAAATAAAGTCAAACAAAATCACATAAAACTAATTCCTTTAATTCTTTTCTAGTTTTCAAAGAATAACAAACTCTTATATAAAACAAAATTCAAATTAAATTCTAAGTCAAAGTGATTTTGTTATCAAACAATTTTTAATATAAAATTAATAATTTAAATACATTTTCCTCATATCTCATATTCATATCAAGTTTGAAGAATTATATTCTAGGTTTAAATTGGTTGCAATAAAAACTAAGCAAAAAGAGACAATTATTTGTTTCAAATGAAAAATGATTTTAACAACAATTCAAAGAATTAATACAATTTTTAGTTTAGTAATCCTTTAAGCTAGGCATGACCAGGACCATTTGAAGTGATAGTATTGCAATTGTTGTAGTCGTTTACGTTAACCGACGAAATGGACGACAATATCAAAGACTACAGCTTTGAAATTGAATTTAAATAAATCACTATTTTTGATGTCTTTTTGCGTTTGTTTTGTTTTGCTTTAAATCCTCAAAAAATAAGTTTTAATGAAATTTAGTCTAAATTTAAATAAATTTTTATTTATTTTCAATTAGTTATGATTTTCTGCATTTAATCGATTCATTGATTTTAATGTTACTCTGAATTGAGTGAAAATTTTGTTTATATATTTTCGGAATTTCCTGTTAAACGTATTGTTTAGTGTTTAGGATGAGTGGGTACCGGGGGATCAGTTAAGCCAATGTGTCTTCGGCGGTGGCTTTAAAGCGTTTTTAAATACGAGTCATTGAATAAATAGACAATCAATGAATGAATTGAAGCCGCGTTTGTTTTTATCGCATCCGAACACTGCACTGCCTTTTGTCACTCAATTTTCTGGGCCTCTTCTAAATTGACTAAATTGGCGGACCGACAGTTTATAGGATTTCGTGCCGTCATTTGCACACCAAATATGTGGCAATAAATTTTTAGGAGTGTTTTGTCATTAAATTCTAACAACAATTCTATGGATTCACAGATAAGACGTTAAAATCAATTCCTATGGCTTTCAATGGCTTCGAGAAAATCAATTAATTCATTCATTTGTTTAGAAAACGTGACAAAAAAAATATTTGAAATATTTGACAGAATTTCAACGGAAATACGTTTAAAAATTTTATGTTTGAAAAAAAGTTTTATTTTTGTCATAAAGTTTGTCACAAACTATAAAACAAAGCCTAATGTTGTCGTAAAAATCAAATAAAAGTTTAGTTAATCATAAAATTTATTGAATTTGAATTCATTTCAACAAACTTTGAAATATTTATCAAACAATAAAATGAATTTACGACAGGAAAGAGTCAAAGCATTTTCTAAACCAAATAAAATCTGTTAAATGTTTGCCTTTCATTCAATGGAGAGACGTCTTGAATGTTCCCCAAAATTGTTTCTCAGAGTTGTCTTAAATCACAGCAAATAAGTGTTTCGTTAATTATTTTGAAATTTGAATAACAATTGAAGTTAAGAACAATCAGTAATGAAATCACTTTCTCTAATGTCTTAACCTTTTGCTGGAAATTTCAGATAAAACACAAATTGAATGTAAAACACATTTATTTATCTCTTCTTTGTATTAACCAAATATAGTGGTATTTAATGAACACATTTATCCCAAAATATCCTTTTATCTCCTCATTGGATGCGAACAATGATTTTGATCTTAATTTGTTGTTTATATTCACACACTTTCAATGGGAGGACAGCCAACAAATCTATTGCTCAATTTAAAGACAAAGTGAGGGCTCTTTTAAATTAATATATATTTAAAATAATAGCATATGTTTTGATTTTTTTCAAAATATAGAAAAAGGACCTTTATGTCAATTTATAATTAATAGACAGTACCATCAGGATCACTTAAAGTAAGTCTTAGTAAAGAGTAGGGCACATTTCAATATGAAGAAAAAGTACCTTTATGTCAATTAATAGCTTTCTCATTTTAATATATTTGGAAAACAGCTTGATGATTGATTATAATGAACAATTTTATGGATAGACAGAAGAATCAATCATTTTTAATAAATTTATTGTTAGAATTTGCTCACAATGTTTATCAGCCTTTCCTTAGCCCAGAATAGTAACTAAAGGAGAGGTTTCTTTTGTGAAATATTATTTTATTGATTTGTCGGATAATTTATAATCGAAATGCTGTCAACGATAGGCCATAAATCTCTTGAAGCTAACGACAGCGGTTGTGCTTTTGGCACAGCATATTCCGCTTAATCATTATTACAATTCTTTATTATTACCCTTTTTCACAATAAATATCCTTATTATGTCCCATAACTATACAAACTTAATGACAATTGGCATCAGACCATTGAACAGACCATTGCACTCAAAATCCAAATAATATTTCTTTGATTCAAAAGTCAATTAAATAAATGTCTAATAAATTCAGAAATTTTTTCAATTTCTCCAAAAACTTGTGAACAAAATTCCAAAAATATCTTCTTTTAAAACAATTTTTTGATAACTGAGCGGAATATTTAAAAAAAGATGACTTTCTGCAAGTAAATTGATCATTATAAGTTATTATAAGTTTAATATCAAATATAACTTTTATCAAAAGATAATTTTTGTCTAAAATGTTTGGTAATATTTGAGCCGAAAAACAACTTTGATTTGTCGGATTCAATGGTCATAAAGAGATTGCCATTAAGAGGAAAGTTTAGCACATAATTTGCATTTCAAACATTGAAAATATTGCAAAGTATTCAACAATAAAAATATATTTTCATATATTATGCAAAATAATTCTCCGAATAAATGCTTTTATTGGTTGACTTCCAGTAATAAAGATTAAAAAATTGCATTTTGTCGGCGAAACTATTCATAAATAAAAATTTGTTTCACATTAGAAGAAGTTATGTGAAACACCAAATATGGCCAACTGTTAGTACACTGTTAGACATTTGAACGAATAATAAAATATTTTCAAATTGTTTTTTCAGCCAAATGTTCAAGAGCACACACAGCAAATGATATTAAAGCCGATTGAGACGATAATTTAGTGTCTGAGGAACAGTTGGGCGGTCGGCAACTCGTCCATCATTTGAACGATTGTTTTTCGTTTGACTGTTCATTCTATTTCTCTTTTGAAAGTCATTTGTGTGTTTAGGCCTGTGTTTAGGCTGTGCTCTCTTAGACTATTTCGAGTTTCTAATGAAAAATGAGTTTTCATTTGAAGGAAATACTATGAAATGGATTTAAAGCACGAAATAATATCATAAAAATTATTGCATAAAAATATTTGAGACAATAAATCACATTATTTTCAATTTTGAAAATTTCGTTAAAAACCGATATTTGAATTACTATTCGTTCGTTAATTGAATAAAATTGCGTTCAATTGTGACACAAATGGTCTCCAATAGTGTCCAAAACTCTATTATAAGTCGTTTCCAATTCTTATCAATTCTGTAATTAATGTCAGTCTTAATGTGTTATCAATTCATATAAACGGATATTTTCACAGAAATTCAATTATATTTAATTATATGAAAGACAGTGAAACACAAGAATCAACTGAATATTTGAATTCTTTTAATGTTTTATTGAATATAATTATAGATTGAGTGAAGACAAGCGAACAAAAGTGGAAACAATTGATTGTCGATAATATTATGGATAACAAAATGTGACAAGAGCTCAGACACAACAGCCGCACATCATTAATCTTGACTACGCTTTTGACAACTCAGACACATCACAGGCCAACCATATTAATCACAGACTGCAAAAAGTGTAGGGATTAGTTTCTGTCTCATATTTTGTCACTAATTGTCCTTAAATTTGGGACACAATGGACTCAATAACTTAAAAACAGATAAATTAAACACCAATTCTAATGTAAAGAAAGTACCTTGTGATTATTTATAGTTTTTAAAAAGGAGATTAACTATTTTTGTGCCAAATATTGAAAACATTTTTCTTCTTAAATGTTTCATAATTTTCAACGACTTTTAAAGACTTGAAAAGCAATAAATAATTCGACACTTATTTGACTGTCAATCAGATGAGGAAAATGTGTTTCATTTGACAGAATGCGAACATCCATTGAGTTCATGAAAATTCAATATATCTTTCAATAAATCAATTAATGAACTCAAATAACAAATTCAAAGATAAGACTTTTATCTGTTTTTTAAGTAATTTCTAAATTGAAAAATATTTAACAAAAAATAAAAGATTTGTTATTCCAGTGATATATTCGTTATATTTTCAAAACATAATTATCTTCTAAGTTATGGCTACCATTAGAAGAGAGAACTATTGCCTCAATCGATGACCGATTGGACGCATATTTGACTGTTTTTTGAGCCCATTATTTATGAGTTATATATGTTTTGCAATCATTAAGATCTTTAGTGTGGATACGCTTTTCGGTGATAAACACAAAGAATGACATCAATTTGAATGTGTTATCCAAACTGCAGACCCCTCTGTATCTATTGATAGGAGATCTGTCACAGACTTATGTAATAAATTCTCGTTAAATACTATTTACGTCGAAAAACGACAAAATTCTCAATTCAAGAGATTAATCAATGATTTCGATGACCTATAGTCCAAACTAATGATGTGATTATCATTAGTGATGCAAAAACGGTCACACAATGGACACAACAACTCTCATATCATAAGAATTAATAATAAAATTAAAAATAAAACAATTGTTTTTCTAATCATTTATTCTAAACATTGATTTGTGATTAATATTTGAATCAATTTATCCATAATTTCGATGATTGACGACATCCATCACTGGCGACAATCGACTAAATGGATGACAATATCAAAGACGACAGCTTTGGAATTGAATTTAAATAAACCACTATTTTTGATGTCTTTTTGCGTTTGTTTTGTTTTGCTTTAAATCCTCAAAAAATAAGTTTTAATGAAATTTAGTCTAAATTTAAATAAATTTTTATTTATTTTCAATTAGTTATGATTTTCTGCATTTAATCGATTCATTGAAATGTTTTGTGAATTAAGATTTAAATCCAGTTTTGCGTCAATCGGTTGTCACAAAAGTAAATAAAAATACATATTTTCAAACTATTTTGTAATTTTGAAAATCATACAAACATTTAAAGCCTTTTCTTATTAGGACTGAAATAAGGGATAAATAGAAAATATTATTCATATCTAAAAACTAATTAATTTTGAGGAAAAAATTGTTTTTAATAACTAATTTGCTTTGAGTTGGCGATAGTTTTAATTCATTTTTACATTAATTCTTATCTGAAAGTTATATTTGAAATAATATTTATTCGAATATAACTTTAATTGAATTCAAGTTTTAAAACTCTATACAAATTTCCACAAAAATCTTTGAATTTAACCCATTATTAGTTGTCTATCACTTTGTTTATTATTTTTTTCGTCTCTTTGTCTGAATTTATCCAACAATTGAAAGAAGGGAACAAAAGAAGAAGTTTTCAAAACTGGAACTCATCCATAATCGGCACTAAAAGCCAGTAATTGTGTAATGTTTTGCGCTCTATTGTTAGCCAAGAAAAGTAGTGTTGATCTGTATTTGATGGCCATTTGAAAGAACCTCTTCTCTGATGAGACCTGTCATCCATCACAAGAGATTTGGTTGAAAAGATTTTTGAGTTATGAACGCATAATAATATCGTTTATCGCCTACAGAGAGCCCTAAACATACGAAAGGGAGGCTCTAATTGTAGGTTTGCCACTGCAATAGCCTGCAAAACGAATAAATGGCAGAGGAAGGCGCTTATCAATCATATAGCCAGTATTGGCACTTGTCACTTCAAAGCCTAATCCAAGAGCGCCATCGATGGAACAATTAGCAAGATATTCTTGGAGAAACTCAATGAGCTCTTGATGCAGAGCAGAAATAGCAATCAAATCTATTTTTAATGACTCTTTTGACTATTATTTCTCTAATTCAAAGACTGATCGCTATATTCTTCAAACTATTCGTCATTTCAATACAAAGACATTTTGAACCAGGATTTGATTTTAAATTGTTGTTCACATAAGGGCCAGAGGTTATGGACAGCCCTCTTAGAGTTGTCTAAAAATATAAATTAGTGGTAAAAGAAGTGAAACTCTATTATTACTGTTAATACTCTCTTCTGTAAAAAGCTTTTATTTGAAAACCGGAAAACAACAATTTCACTGTCAATTCAAAGGATGAATAAAAGAATGAAATCAACGGTTATTTTGTTTCAATGAAAATATTTTTAGAAATACTTCGAAATCCGTTAAAATATCTAAAGATTTAAATTCGCTTTTTGTCTGACATTTCGCGTGAATATCAAGTTTTGAAAAAATAATCAAAAAAATCGAATAATATTTATATTTTTCAAATATTTGTCATTTTTTTTGTTATAAATTTTTTATTTCAAAGCAAATAACTTTCAAACAGAATAATAGAATTGTAATAACACCAGAAGAATACCATTCCCTATACATCATTATTATATCGTCTTATTTTGTGACATAACTATTATTTGTTTCTTATATGTGTTTTCATAATAAGAGACAATATTTTAAGTGAAAAAAACATTCAAAACAAGAGTCGGACAGTTGACTGAACATCCGGTCGATTGGATTTCTTTTTTATAAAATAGGAATGCCATGTCTGGCCATTAATAATAATTACTACTGACTACCAGTGCCAAAAACTAACACACATTCACTCTCACTGTATTTGACACCCGTTTTATTTAGATTTATTAACTTTTTTGGTCTGACATTCCAAGAGTTGACACTTCTCTCCCGTCTCTTACACTTTATGGTGAGTTATTTGCTTAACTTTGGCTCAAAAGTTGCTATTTTCTCATTTTGTTGTTTTTTTTGTAATTTCAAAGTCTTGTTTAGATTTACAATACTTTTCTTATTTTGTTCACACATTTATCACTTCATTGAATCCAATTCTAAAACTAATATACGAATGGAAAGGATTACACACAGGAATGGGTCACTTGAAGTAAGTGGTAGTGAAGTATTGTGGTCATTGTCATCGGTGTAGTCCCTGTCGCCGATGTCTTGGGTGTCGTGGTTGAGCGTCAAATTGAAGCGATTCTTTTGGTTTTGTTTAGATTACACTTTTGTTTACTTATTTATGATATGTTGAGGAAAATAATATTAGATTTGATACCAAATTTTGTTTTTGTTCACCAAATAATCAAAATTGATTCAAACAAATAGATTAGAATTCATTAATTATAATATGAAAGACTCCGAACTGATATAAAGAATAACTAATGAATCCTGTCTTCAATATTATGTCAATCAAATCGTCTTCAGTATAAGTGATAATACTGGCGGTCAGTATCACAATTGCGATAATTATAAGCAATGAATTGTAATTCATTATAATTGCACTTAATTTTCAAAATACAAAGATTAGAATAAATATTAGGTTTTGTTTGACTTCCACTAACAAAAGGATGTGATTTGGAATAACGGAAAGCATGTTATGTAAGGAATCGACAAAAAAAATTAAAATTTAATTCATTAAATATAATTTGGTTTTAAACTACAGTTTGTATTTATAAGAAATTTGTTCTTTGAATAAATTGGATATATTGGAAAGTATTTGAAAACATAACTCAATTCATATATAGAGTCAATAGAAATGTCACATTAATTATCATTTTGTATCCTAATGAACAACATGTGCGCCCATATACGCCAACTTTAGCACTGGTATTGACGCTGGTATTCGATGACTGTTTGATTTGATATATGGCCCGCTGAGTACTTAAGCATATCGTGTATACTCTGGATGTCTGTCGACAGAAAGCCGAAGCGTATGTGTCATCACATGATTATGAATAATGACATCAATTGACCCGAAAATAGTTTTTTTCGTTTATTTCACTCTATTTTTTCCTCGACTTCTTCTATCGAACTCTGAATATATAAAATGTTTGGCACAACGTATCGTTTTTGGCAGACAAACACCTCTGGAGTATAATTTGTCACAATATCCAAATGGCAGTCATTTATATGACAATCATTTTCTACCCAAACCTTACGCATAATATTCTGGTTTGTGGTCAACAAAAACCTCAAATATTCGCTTCAGTCATAAATTCTAAATGTTTTCTTTGAGAGGAACTCATATTTATGTCCAAACCATATGTATATTAATACAAAATTAGAGAAGAGTTAAGTAATTGATGAATGAATACCTATTTTAACGAAATTGTATTGAAAGTCAATTCATTTAAACACAATTGAGAATAACTTTTGGTTTGAGTGCAAAGTCTTGTATCAAATAATTGACGAAAAAACTCTTTTGTACTCCGAATCGGATTTGAATTGAAATCGATGACTATTTTATCTATTTTTAAAGCCGACAAAAGTTAACTTTATTTGAGTTTATATATAAAAGTAGTGTTTTGTTTATCAAAACTATTTTATCGCTGAAAATAAGTTTAAAGACAAGAATCACTTCATTTATTTTCGTCCATAATTTGATTTTCCAGCACTTTATCAAAGTTTTCTCAAGTAATACAAAGTTTAGTCCCAAAATGTATTGTAAGCTATTTTAGACGAAAGTTTGGTTATTGATGTCTCGGCTAATATATGCTCGAACATTGATCCGCACAATTTTGGACTGATTGTGACAAATGATTTGCTAATACTTTTTTGGTATACAATAGTCAAAGAAAGTCATATATCAGAGAAGAGAAAATTTGTAACAAAAAAAGCAAAAAATTGTTTGACCTGACATTCAGTGCACTCCTCAGTAAAGAGAGAGGAAAAAGAGAAGTGAAGCAGAAAATAAAGTGATACTAATCTTTCTTTTCATCGCCCGACGGCTCGACTCAAGACTCTGTGCGATCAAAAAACTCATACATCATTGTCCTGATTGTCATTACAGATATATCAGCGCTTTTTCCACTCTAATCGAGTAATGCATTCGATTTATGGCACAGACTATTCACACAATATATCCAATGGTTTAGGTGCGGATCTGTTTCTCTTATGGCTCGCATTTACTTTATTCTGTGTCTCAATAACTATGAGTTGTTTGCAAAACATTTCCACACTTTTAATGATTCAAATAATTGCAAATGATTTTGATATATGGCTTACAATTAACTTTTTATACCATCTCCAGAAGGGATGCTTTGTATTCACCTGGACTACTGATAAGTTACTACAATTAATCACCAAGCTATTAAAGTCGTCCCATTTATGTGTGGATCCAGCATGTTCACTCTAGATGACGGACACAATGGGGAGAGGGAGGGAGGGAGGGGAGAGAGAGAGCAAAATGTGCGGAAACATTGATGTTGAGAAGACTAGAAAATAATTTGTAAAAATGATGGCAACACTCAGTTAGTCATTCAAACTGCGCTCAATAAATGATTGTCTGAATGCTATCGGAGTGAAACATGACTGCCATTACTTTTAAAGAGAATAATATAAATGAAAGCCATTTACAGACATTTAGCTGTAATTTAAGACATTTTTGATGCGAATAAAAGAAATGCTTCACAAATATAAATAGATTTTTATATCGCTTTTGAAAGAAGAGTTGAAATAATTATCTCTTTCCTAATGTTTGGCTTCACTGCAAAACATATTTGTGCCAAAACATTAATCTATTATAAATTCATTAATCAGACATTCATTTATTACAAGATTAATTTGAAATATATTTCCAGTAATAACTATATTTCACATTTTAATACAGTTTTTTAGTTTAACAGTAATTCTGGTCATTACTAATGAATGGCAGAAAACATTAATATTTTGCAAATAGAGATAAAACAATTAGAAACAAATGATCTGAACTTCAAGTTAATGACATTACATTAATTATAATCATTTAATTTCTAATTCATTTCCTTATCTCTGAAGTAATTTCTCTTTTTATCCATTTATTTGAATCCATTAGTTTTACTTCAAATTTAAATTAAGTTTAAATTTTTACAAATATTTCTAAACTAATGTTAATTTCATTCAAAAGCATTTAATAAGAAAATTATGTTTAATACTAATTATAAGACCATTAGGTCTATAATCGAAAATATGGGTAATTAAAGCCCCCACCAACAGAAATGGCCCTAAAATCAAATGATTAAATCTTTATTTATATGATTAATGAACTTTTTTATGTCAATTAGAAAATATTAATCCATTTTCTAATCAAATAATAGATTATCTGATTTCAGATCATTTCTCTGCAGAGAAATAGTTCTGAAAAACACTAGAAATCGATGGAAAAGTTTTAACATTAATTATAGTTAACTTTTATTCCCTGGTTTTTTGAGACAAAATTTTTCGTTTAATAGCTTTTTAGATCATTTTTCACACATTTTAGGATTTCATCAAATGATTGATAATTTTTTTCTCTCCTAAAGTATTATTAATTTAATCAAAAAAGTCCAGAAATAGTAACAAATATTGCGGAAAGAAATTCTTAATTTTATATATTTTGACTGCAAAATAACACTTTAATTAATCGATTATAAACTTTGATTAATGTGTTTAACAAAAATGTGATAAATTACTCGCTTTGCGAATAAATTCAGACTTATTTATTCAGAAGCAGTTTAATAGACTGTTAAAAATAATTACTTATAATTTCTTAAACTATAATAAATGGTTATCTGTAAAAAATATCACCTTTTCACAAATGACAGCTCAGAATTATGTGTGTCCTCATTAGTGAAGGAATGTTTCAGAAATTTTGTCAAATAAGTCGACCGAATTGTAACCCACTCGATACTAGATAAACTAGATACATTATTTACGCTTACAGATTCTGTTCAAGGTAAGAATAATTTAAGCTCTTAGAAATGTTCTTGATTATATTGAATGGTGCTCTTGAATGAAAATTTTGAGAGGATTTCCTCCTAATTATTTTGATAATAAATGCTTATAAGTTAATTAAAAATTGCCTTGCTTCAAATGTGTGTCCTTTCCTTCAAAGACTTATGACCAAATCAAAAGTTAGCAAGCAATATTAAAAAATTAGATATTCTGATATGAGGGACAGTTTAATTACGATTTCAATTAATTTGATTAATAACTATAATCTGAATAAATTATTAAATAATATTTTATGAATTTTTCATTTGATTTCCGAACCCTTCGGCGGCGCCGAAAGTGTTTTAAGTGATTTGCTTAAGAAATTCAAATTTATTCCTCAATTAAAAAAAACCTCGGATTACGAAATGATAATTAATTTGAAAATTCAAAAACGATTATAAACTATCAAAACTTATAACCGAAAGCAATAGAAATATTTTGAAATCAAATTTAAATTAAATTCAAATTTTTGTCACTTTTTGTTTCTTTTCAATCAATTTATATAAATATCTGACTATTTTTCAAATATAATTAGAGAGAGATTTGCTGTCAAAGTATGACATAATTTATTTATACAATTAATTTGATAAGAATTTTTGGTCACAATTATTTAAATTATTATCTTGATGGTTTTAAAATCATTAAAATGTTGTTCTGAATTATCAGCAAACAAAATATTTGCTATAATTAGATATTAATGGCATCAAGTTCCATTTAAATAAGGAATCATTAATTATATTCGTAATTAGACATTAGTCTACACCGGGAGCACAATCTTAAACCTCCCTGAGTTGGCACCCTTTGAGTTTAGAGCCATTTCAATGAACTTATTGCCTGAATAGAGAATTATTTAATGTTTGATAACTTAATTTAAGTGTCAATCAATCTCTTATTTAACATAATATTTATTAAGTGTGAGCACTGGTATCACAAGAAATGAGTTCTGTGTTAATGGTTGGCAACCCATATGCTATTCTTAACCATTATGTGAGTGACACTCAAATACTCTTTTCAAAGAGTATTCATGAGTTAATGTCAGCACAAATTAAACTTCAAAGTAATCACAAAAGAGATCAGAAACGTTTCGGGTCGGCACCAGTAGTCTCATAGGCATATGATTGGATTGGGTCGCCCCCATCCATCTTATATCAAATTTTCTGACATTTCGCTACTCTTTGTCTTTTTCTAAATTTGTGTCCTATCGATGATACTTATGAGAGGAATAGCCAAAGGGGTGCCCAAAGTTTGTCCTGCTCGGAGCACAGGTCGGCTCATCCTCTGAGCTATTTGTAAACATAAGAAAATATTAAACATTTGTCTCAAAAAAAATACTTAAAAATATCTGATTTTGTTATCAAAATACACATTTTGTTTATTTTGGTCCTTGCTTATTCTCAACTATTTGGTGCAAGTCTTATGAGTAGCGTTGACTGCACAGCACATGTCGTGAAAACATGATAAATGAGTGCCTTAATCCAATTGAACACACAATGCAATTGCAGGCAAATAATAATAACGGCACTGATGTTCACCACTCGTTCATCATTCATACCCAACGACAGGACAGACATCAGCGCAGACATAGACTTCTTTATAGAGTTGATATAACAGTCGGTTACCATCAGTACAACCACCACCTTATAAGACATCTCGGAATTAACTTTTCATATAATTTATTGGTTGAGAACAATACCCGTCCCCTGTGTTGCGAACAGCCCTTCATCTCATTCTTTATTTCTGTCAAAAATTAATATATTTTTGTAATAAAAATGGAAATTTAGTCCTTTTTGTACAGCAATTCATCAAATATTCCTTAAATTCAACTAAAATTTTGTCTAAACTTTAATTAACTCCACTTTTATTGTAAACACTTTTAAAATGATTTTTAAGAAAAACAATTAAAACATTTTTGAATGTTTGTATTTGTATTCATGTTTTAGAAATATCTAATATTTTACTCGAAAATCAAATTTATTTTTTATAAAATAAATATTTAATTTTAATAAAGTTTTGATAAAATATTTTCGAAGTGAATCAAAAATAGTTCGTCAAAAAAGTATATTTCCAACTGTTTGTTGAGTGATTTACAGCCAAATAGAGGCCTATTATCTCTAAATATTCAATATTCTAGTCATTGGTGTTATTTGAGAGCAAAAGGAATACAAAATTATTTTCTTTTATGTTTGTTCTGTCTTTAAAAATACATATTCCTCGTGAGGTACTGAATATCTATGAGTTGGGCCTATGGTTAGACCTTTGCTTGATTCGGGTTACGACACACTCTATGTTTGTCTGTTCATCAAATGCTCAAATCTCTTGAGGTGTTCTCCTATTTGTTCAATTCTTATACAATATATATATAATAGATTTGTTGTACTCTAAGGCTGTGCTCTACTGCTGTACTATATGGCTGTACTATACGGCTATCATAACTTTAGTCACGAAATATAGCACTCAATCATAGAAATGATTTCTTCTCTAAGAGTTCTCATATATTTTTGTTGTCTTTGTTTCTAATGTTTCACTATTTTTGCTATATTTTCATCCAAACAGTGTATATATTTAGTCGAGAAAATTGATACTAACTATTGATATGATAGCCCCTTATGTAAGGTCTGTGCGTTTGATTCTAAATGAGGCCTCTCTACGGAATATTATACCGAATCGAGTCCAGAATAAGATAATAGAGAGGCTCGGAATCAGACTCTCCTAAGAGTAAAACTGAATTTTCTCGTCGATTGAATTATGCCTTTTGGCTAAACAGTGGAACCGATACAAGAGATGGCAAAACAACAAACACAATACCAACTCATCACTCAATTCTAGTGCACAACAGTTGAAATGTTTGCCAAATAATACAAAAACATCACCGAAACAAATATATATCTGATTCAAAAAGACCTGTTTTATGCTAACAAATAATACATTAATCAAATAACAGACCATTCATTTGTCAGATATTAAAAGGTTTTTGTGTTTTTTCATTATTTCTGATTTAATCTAAAGGGGGAGAGATTTGAGTTTCTTTAACATCCCTGGGCTTCAATGAAAACATTTAATTAAATACATTTTTTGTGTTGATTTAAAGTTACTCAAAGTTATTAATCATTTATTTTTATCTTTAATTTCTAATCATTTCTTCTATTTTTGATTAATTAAGTTTTCAATTAAATTATGGTTTTATTTACTGACTTATTGTTTGATTTAATTTCCAATTTATGAAAGCATTCACTAAAATAAGACTCAAATTTAATAATAAAAAGCAGATAAATATCTCCTTATTCTTACTCTTTTAGGGTTTTGCAAGTTTACATTTTTATGTTTTCTATCAAATATTCTTATCTTTTTTGTCAATTAGTGTTTTTGAACTTAAAATTAAGTTTAAACAAAAGACAGAATCAAAAGGATTGATAAAAATGTTAGACAACACACAAAATAAGAAATACATTAAAATCGCCGAAAGGATCAAACATTTGTTTCACTGAAAAAAAAAATAAAAGTTTGTTTTGAAATCAATAGAACATAACAAATGTCAATATTATATAATAGGAGAGCATAACCTATTGCAGTAGTGACTAGACTTGGCAAAAGTTTTTCCCTAATAGAAGCTGAGCCGACAAACAATTCAATTGTGACGATGATGTTCTTTGATGATATGTTAAAAATGCTTGAGGCCTAACAGTGCCATTCCAGTGCCATTCCAGTGCCAATACGAAAAAGTGTGTTTATGTCACACAATTGTCAAACACTCTCCTCTTCTCTCTCTCCATTCTGTTCAGATGTCTTTCCTCTAACAAATGTTTTCATAGCCGCAAGTATTGATGAATTTTCAAGTTTTTTATGTATCGAAGCGCTCCGATACCAAAAACGTAGGCATATAATAGCTTAGGAAACACATAACACAACATAAAAAAGTATGACTTAAGAATGAAAAATGTCATTCACATAGATCGGGAGCTCTTTCTCAAAGAGTTTTCTCAATAGTTTGATGAGTGTGTCGTTCGCTTCGATTCTTTTCAAAACATATTCTTTTCTTTGGTTTGACTTTCTTTTGATTCCTCTTCTATTCTATCATTTCTTATGTCTCACAGTTTATCGACATATTTAATGGGGAGACAACACAACACTTTCTATTCTTAGAGTTGGCTACAAATTCTCAATATTTAGAACTTTATTACAATAACTTAATCCAAAAATAATCTTTAAACATTCTTCTAAGGTGCTAGTACAATTCAATTATTTAAAGATTTTCAATGGATATCGATTTTGACTAAATTTTTTATCCAAAATAAACCAAAGAAATATGACTTAAGAATAAATAATGTCATTCATAAAGATCGGGAGCTCTTTCTCCAAGAGTTTCATCAATTGTTTGATGAGTGTGTCGTTCGCTTCAATTTTTTTGAAAACTTATTTTTTTTTTGGTTTGTCTTTCTTTTGATTCCTATTCTATTCTTTGGTCTCACATTTTGTCGATATATTTAATGGCGAACCCACACAACACACAAACCAAATGTTAACCGAAAAAAATAAATTGGAAAAAATCTAACATAAAATATGGATAAGACATGACTTGTCATACAAACCGGGAATAATATGCTTAGACATGTCTTCTGGAAAAAGGGCTGTACGTTCCGCATAAAAAACTTATGAAGAATTGACAATTCCTCGATTGCAAAATATGCGAACTCAGGCCTACGAATAAGACGTGAGTCATAAGTACTTCCCACAGATAAGGATTAAAATAAGAGTCCAAAAAAGGAAATCCAAATAAAATAATTGGATTTTGAAGTAATGTAAGGGATATTAATGAGCAAGTATATTTTAGACTGAATTAAGGGTCAGAATATGATAGGTATACTTGGCATTCATGGGGTTCGCCATTGTTTGACACAAAAATATTGGGCTGACATAAAAGAATATCAATTTTAATAAATTTTTTATGAAAAAGGAGAGAAAAGTGAGCGTCAGATAAGGCGAACATTCATTTATCACTGCATTTGTGTATTACTTGGTTTTCATACACTTTTCAAATATTCATTGAACCAAAAAAAATATATAACCGAATGAAAAAAGAGATCTTAAAAGTCATAAATTTTGAAAAATGAATTCATTGGTAACAATAGTGGAAAGCCATCTGCCAGAGTGTTGTCGGTCCGGTGTAGGCAGTGATCACTTGTTCCAAATATGCCATTTATTATATACAGATATTTTGAGAACAATGTTTTTTGGACACTATTTATGCCAACCATAGGGGGAAAGGCATATATAAGGGCGCAGGGATTTATTTAAGTTGTCAGGTACATCGGTTTGGTATTACAACAAATACTTTCTTCTTCATCACCAAAACGTATGGCCTCTACTATGCATTCAATTTTTCTTTCGAATCTTAGGCTATGGTGTGCTATGGTTTGAGCCTTCAGTTAGTGACTGTGCAGTGACTGGTCGCCAGGCGTGAGATTTGTTTGCCATCAATTTGGGATTTAAGCCATTGATAAACTGTCACAATAGAATCAGAGACATATTTCATGATTTCTATTGTGGCCCTCACTCTGTCTTTGGCTATAGTTCCCAAACTTAAAGTGAGGTCTGAGTCCAATGATTACATCCATCGATCCCTTTGACAATAACTTAGAATTCTTAGTGTCCTCTCTATTGCTATCCAAACAATATATTGCTATTTGCAGACCAAGTGATCCGACTTTCCTACCAGAGCCGCATCAATACATCAAAATGAAATTGACTCTCTCTCTCTCTCTCTCTCTCTCTCTCTCTCTCTCTCTCTCTCTCTCTCTCTCTCTTGACTTAAGAGATCAAAAAATTTTTGTATATGAAATGAAAATAAGATATTTATGACTAAAAAAGATTTAAAGAGATTTCTTTGGCTGCAAATCGTTATGAGTTTTATTATTCTGATTCTATTCTCCCTATGAATACAAAAACTTTAGATTGTATTCAAAAATTGCATTTTATTTATTTATTTTGTAACTAAATTTATTTCATTTGTTCAATGAGTTTAACAAAAAGTGTTTACTCATTTATTTTATGTAAATTATTTGGTTTTATATATTTTAGCGTTGATTTCCTTAATTTAAAAGAAAAGTTCAAAAGATTACACTTATATTATGAAATTCTGCCACAAATTTAAGAAACATATTATATGGCATATAATTAATCAATTTATTAGTTTTTCCAACGCATGATATGAATCAAAATATAATATCTGATAACAACTTTTTGCTTCAGTTTTTTCATCCATCAATCATAACATTAAATGGGTTTTCATGTCATTTGGATCTAAGATTGGCTTTAATTT
>JAQFZI010000188.1:0-21277 GCA_034695605.1 Eupelops occultus | reverse complement strand
TCTCTCTCTCTCTCTCTCTCTCTCTCTCTCTCTCTCTCCCTCTCTCTCTCTCTCCAAACAAAAACTATTCTCTATTTCATGAAAAAATTGTTATCAAAAGCGAAAATGTTATCTAATTTTAGATATGAGTGAAAATATTTATATAATGTTGAAAGGGAACAACACTCAGGGATGGGTTATAAACATGTTTTTTCCGGTTATATTCAGGAATTAAAAAAACAAATGATTGAACTGAATATTATGATAGGTTAATCAACCAAATTCGTGTGTCTGCTTAAATTATGTCGTATTATCAATGCAACTCTATGAGTAACCCCTTGGTTACCCCCTTGGTTGTCAACATTAATCGATAATTTTTAATTAGGAACTAAATCAGAGCCGATATTTTTAATAGCATTGAACTCTAATCTATTGATCAAAAATCTATTAATGTTTTCGACTGTTTTTAAACAAAATATTCCGAAAAAGTCGATATTCATATCTAAATGGATGATAAATATATTCGTCTGTTTTTATTATTTATGTTTGAATTCATTTCCTATGTATTAACGAATCAAATGAAGAGAAAAATATACAAATTTCTGGTTTTGCTCCTAAAAACCGGACTTCAACTCAAAAATTAAATAAATTGTGTGTTTGTATTGTCAGACGAAATGATGGCTCATTTGCTTACGTTTAACATAAGGGTAGACAACGGCTTTTGATGAATAAGGAACCGAATGGTACTCTTCACCACTGAGTTCAAGATTATATAACCGGCTCTTATGTTGAAGATTATGAGGAAATATAGAATAGAAGGATCAAAATTGTGTGAGTGTTAGCACAGTTAGGCTATGGGGAAGGATGGCACAACTGCCTCACAGCAAAGAGAGAGAGAGAGAGGAAGTGGTGGGTATAAGAGCTAAGAGAGAGAGGCTTTAAGAATAGAGAGAGAGAGAGAGAGAGAGAGAGAGAGAGAGAGAGAGAGAGAATTGCGTGAGAGTCTGACCATTAAAAAAAGTAGTGCTATTTCTGTAAGCAGTATTTCAAGCCCTGAGGGCTTCCTATTCGAAACTAGTTCTGATGATTCACTTGTTTTTTAACCATAAATATTGATAAAACTGTTACTTAACAACAGAGGCATATGTTTAGCTCTGGTATTATTGCTATTGGTTTGTAAGAAAACTATTGTTTATTATTTTCTTTGAAGGGTTTTAAATGAATAGTCAGTTATTTTCAAAAAAAAGTCTATAATCAATGAATGAATATAAGAAAGGATTTGTTTAATCTATTTCTGGAAATTCTCAACAAAAAAATATAAAATTTTTTACAATTTTTGGTTTTATTTTTTTAAAAAAAATTAAAAAACTTTCGATATTTAAATGAAGTCAAACAACAATAAAAGTGAAAAAGTTTTATTGAGATATGAAATATGAATAATGAAAGTTAGCTCATAATCTAGCAAAGTTTTACAACTGGTTTAATTAGAATAAACGCTGTAATTAACAAAATTAAATGAATTAATTTTAATAACAAACCATTTGGAAACTCATGGAAATTGAGTCCACAAATTATATGAATTGTTGTCTGGATTTTTATTCCTGGATAAATGTTATTTTGCAAACACCAAAGCCATAGGAATTTGCATTTTGGTCTAATGTCTTATACATTCTGTGCACTCCATTTTCTGAAGTCATTAAAGTCATTTAGGAAAAGAAATCTCAAGTGATTTCAATTATTTATTATTATATTTTGAATTCATTTACAGAAAATTCTGTTCAAAATATCATTAACTTTGCCTCAAATGAATATCGAGGAAGACTTACATCTAATTTGGAGTTTTTAAACCCGGATTAGTTATGAAACTGAATTAGATATCAGTTTAATTATAATTAAGTTCTCTAAGAATCTTTTATTTAAATAATTAAGTATTTGAATCATGCAAATTTTCACTTCAGAGTCTTCAATGATTTTTAATTAAATTTAAAGTTTTTAAAAGTTTTATATCATTTCAACGGATTTTCTCAGAATTAATAATAACTTTTGATAATTGGTTCAAAAGTTTAATGAAATTATTTATTTATTTTCCGACAAAATTCTTCATTAATTATCTTGGCTTATTTTAGAATTTAAAATAATAATTACCCTTATTTAAATTTATTTAAGGATATTCTTGGTAAAAGATGAAATTTACTAAATGCTTTTGAAGTCTATTCAACTTTTGTTTGAAAATATTTTCATTTTTTCTCAATTTTAAATAATTAAATTTTCAAATCCTTATAATATTAAATTAAAACGAACATGGTAATTGAATATTTTATATTGTCATCAATTTAATGGATTTTTCATTCAAAATCCATTAAAACATTTTTATTCATATTTTTATAATTCAATTCAAAATATAATTCATTTTATTATATTTTAGTCGTTATTTCAATTTTATTTATATTTTATTTTCGATTCTATTATTAACTTTATTTTGAAAAATACTCAGATTATATACTCAGTCAGACAATAGTAAAGCCGAGGCGTAACCATAAAGTCCAGTTCCAGCGCATAGACTATAAGGGAATAGAAATTCTATTATAGAATAAGAAATTTTAAAATCAAAAAGTTTTAATTAAATTACATATAATTAAATAAATTCTGGGATTAATTATCTGTAAAAGCGATAGAAAACAATGGAAAACAAGATCTGTAAACACAAAACACAGAATAACTTAAGCAATGAATTAATTTTAACAAATAATATGTTTTAATATTTTAATCCCTTAATGAATAAAATGATAATTAATGTATAGAATATATGCACAAATTCCTACATGTCTTACATGTCTTTCCTATTGTTGTTATGGATTTGACATTTATTTGACACCAACTGAGCGAATGTCAAACGCATGAGTCCAGCAAATGAATTGATATGAAAACTGTGCCAACATATGGCAAATAGACAGTCGTCTCAATCCAATCAATTTGATCTTCATCTTCATCTAATCTTATATCGCATTCTGTGCGATCTTATTCTGTGTGTTCACGTCTTTTAACGTTTACTTTACGTCTTAAACGTCAATCTAAAGCATATCCTTCTTCTTCATACTTTTCCAACTGTAACTTAAACAGTATATTATGACTCAGGGCTTGGATTTCGCGCATCCATTTTCATCATCCCTTTGCAATCAAATTGTTTTCATATGAATACTATTTTCAGATGAATTGCATCAAAAATTTATAGAAATAGAGACAACATTTTCATAAATATTTCTCTTTTTTGCGATCGCCGATAATCAGTGATACCCGAAGGGGGTGTAATAAAAATATCCACCTTTTAGTTTAATAAGATAATTTTCTATTAATATTAGCTAACATTTTATATCCCATAAAACTATTTCTGTGCACCCCCTGCGGAAGGACTCCTCTGGGCATCACTGGTGATAATATAAAACTAATTCCTAATGAAAGTAATATAAGAATCAATAAAAAGGAGAATAAGAATAAAATATTAGATTAGAATTCATTTCATTAAACGATTGTTTTTCTCTCTTAAAGGAGGTTTTGTTTCCTTTTTTGCGATAATATTCTCGGATATAATTGAAATGTTTTATTGCTTTTCTTCTTAAATGGATTCCCATTCAAATTATATGCTATTTCTTGTCTATTAACTGGATTTCCGTAATGAAAATTCTCTTCAATTTTCTTGTAGCAGATATTATCCTACTTTTGAAATGAATCTGAGCTAAAATCCTGTGTAAAACCAATTATTTTTAGAAAAATGTGAATTATATTAATTTTGATTTAGACTCGAATTTTACGGTCATATAATTTATGAAAATATAAAAATATGAGCAAAACATTTCTGTTGATAAAAATATTTTCTCTACGATTATCTCTATTTTCTTCGGATTACTTTTGACAACAAAAAAAGTATTTCAAATATTTATATCAAAATAAATGAATGATATGAAAGACTGTATTGAAAAACGAAATGAAAAATATGTAATCTCTTCGTTTAAAATACAAACATTTTTTTGGATCGTATTTCAGTTTAAGTTAGAGTTCAGTGAATGCGATCTCACTCTCAATGTCTATAAATTGATATTTTCTTTTCAGTGCATCGGATAATAGAAGAGACAAACTTTGAATTCAATTCATAAATATTGAGAGACTTTTTATTTGAAATAAAGTGGTCTTTGATATAAAATACACAAAATTGTATATCAAATGTTATGTAATACTCTTTGAGCCAAATATTCTTCTACTCTATTATTGAAGACTTTTTTCTTTTCGGAGTTTTATTAGGATTTCCGCACAAATCGATTGATTTATTATTATTTTTTATTATTTGGAAAAAGTTTTATTTGCAATCAATTGAACTCAAATATTATATATTTTTTTCAGCAAATATTGAATTCATGTTTCAATAGTTTATGTCTTTATATTTGAATTGAAATTTCAGTTATTATGAAAGCGTTTGATCTGAAAAATTACATTTAATATAAAAACTTGTTCTTAAGCCGAGGCGCAAAACTCTTGAACCAATTAACTCAGATTATTTTCAAGTTTTTTTCTTAATCATCTATTTCTTTAATTTACTATTTTTTCTTTTGAATTCATTTTATTTGTGGTTTAGTGTCAATGAATTCAGTGATTAGATTACAAAATGAAATTCAAGAGAAAAAAGTTTTACCCAAACAAATGTTAGCACTCTTTTGAATTAAACTCAACTAAAAAATTGGTTTTGAGTCCAGTTTCGGTCCAATTACTTACATTTCTTGAGAATAGTTAAAAACAACTCAGATAAACATAGCTATTAATTTTAACCAGGATTTTAAAACTAAATTAAGCGAGGAATGCCTGCTTTTTCTTGAGTTAAAGTTTTATTTCTTTTATAATTTCGAAATAATTTGCGAAAAAAAGGCTGAAATTATTTTTCACTGAATTGAATCAAATCTGGTTTTGTTTCTCAGATTAGACTTTAATTCAAAATCAAATATAACTTATTTTATGCTTAAATGATATTTCTTACGAAAATTACTTTAAATATTTTCACAATTTCACAATGAAATTAACTTTTAATAAACTATTCTCGCAATCGATACCTAATATCCATAAGAAATGACTTTCCAATTATTTTTAACTATTCTATAAAATTGTTACAAAAAAGTCTGAGAAATATTTTAAATTTTGAAATTATGATCTTGCAATGGATAATATATAAGAAAGGATTTTGTTTAGCAATTATTCTTGAACCTATTCTTAAAAATTTCCCATTATTACAAAATTTACATAAATATAACGGAATATTTCAAAACATATTTTCGAGAGAAGAGATTATTCTGTTTTTGAACATAATTTGTATGAAAAAAATGATTATAAATTCCCGGAACTATTAATCTCATGAAAACGTCTAAACCCTGTCCTAACCTATTGTGCTTTGATTTCAAAGAAGGGCACAGATATTGAAATCCATATTTTAGTATTAAATTAATTTTTGCTATTCTCTGAAACCGCCGTAAAATCATAAATGAATGACTGATCAGATTTGAGTTATTGTGAAAACTGTGTGTTAGTCTGTGCAGCTCCTCATCTTCTAATAAATGATTTGCCAGTGCCTGTGCTCTACTTACTGTAGCACTAGTGTTTAAAAAACGTGCCCGGATTTCATTAGACGTCGTGAGAAAGAGAAATATGATTCACTCCAACACATTATGTCTCTCTTTGTTTGTAATATTTCTTATAAACACATATACTATGTGTTAGGCTGAGCACAGGGAGAAGAAAGTGCAGAGAGAGTACGAAAATGATGCGAAAGTATGAAAAAAGTCCAATTTATTGCATTATATTGGATGGGATTTTGCGCCTCCAAAGCACAACCAAAAGCCCAGACATACATCTGATTCGCGTATTTATAGAATCACGTATTATATTGTATTTACTTCGGAAGAAAACACTCCCGGAGAGAGTACTGTTCTATCTGTGCGTGTAAGAGCACATTTTGACAGCTAGTCCCTGTGCCCTAATAATAGTTGATCCGTTGTTTTTGCGCTCATATTTTCACTGATGATATTTCTGGTGATCACTCATTTGAGCCGTGACTACAACACAAGCCATCAGTACATTCATAGATATGTGCAAAACTGGTAGAGCACTATTAGTGCACTGGTAGCATTGTTTGAAACATTAATACACACAAAAAGATACTTTCATTTCGTTCTGATCGGCACCTCTTAACGATTTTTGTGTGAAATTCACATAACATTAAACTGAAACCAATACTCCCCTCAGAAACAGCACAAAATCTTTTTTCTAAGGGTTTCGGTGGCTCTGCAGGGATGAGATCAGAGAATGTTTGTGCCCTCACGTAATAAGCAAAATAAATATTGAACAGAAATATGAGTAAAGTGAAGGGCGAGAGAGAGAGAGAGAGAGAGAGAGAGAGAGAGAGAGAGAGAGAGAGAGAGAGAGAGAGAGAGAATGTTTGAGAGACAGAAGTGGCTCATCGTCTTATCCTTGAGTTTATCCTCTCGTGAGAAGTCTCCTACACTTTGCCTACAGTTTTGTATTTTATATTTTCTTTTGGCTCTTATACAGAGAAAAACTTTATTCTCTTATAGGGAAAGGATCTCATCGGTTGTCACTTAAAATGAGCCCAAAGATCGAAACCGCGAAAATTGGAGCCAATATTGTGTGACATTCAATGAATTCCTATGTAAATAAAGATATTTTATCCAAAAATAGATGCAAACGGTTCGGAACGACAATCAAACTTTTGAAGTGTATTTCTGGCAAATGTTAAGCAAAAATTAATTATAGCTTTTTTCGTGCTTTTTATGGTTTCCTAAATTATTAATAATAAGAGTTTCTAATATTTTCTGAGAACTTTTCTATCAATAGATTGTTTTTATAGTAAAATCCATTAGTTTTTAAGAACGAATATAATTGAATTTTATTCATATTATGGGAGAAAACTTTGCATTAATGGCAGTTAAATGGGGGTAATTAACGAGCAAAAAAGTCCTTAATAAAGACATTTAAGAGAGAGAAATGTTAAATCAATTAATGAAATATTACCCATGATATTGATTTTTTAATTTAAACTTTTCCTTATTTTCTTGTTATATGGGTTTTGAAAACTTAACAAATATTTGTGAAGTTTTATCAAATAAATTATTGACTGAAGAATTCAATTCACAAAATCATATATTTTGTACAAAAAATGAATTGATTTTTGAAACAAGATTTCAAACATATTTTTTATCGAGAATTTCAAAAATATTTTATCGATATTATGGTTGTTAGGAACCATATTCGACAGATACCTATTTGTGAGATCGCCAAGGTGCTAGATTGCTAGATTCAATTATCAATAGATCATATCGGTAATAAAATATTTTTCATAATTAAACAAGATAGATTAAAATAGTTTATTCTTTCAATTCATCGATCATATTTTTTAAAGTAAATTATCTTGGAAAAGCACTGAGTTGACTAACCCGGGCTATTCCTCGAAGAATTCAATGACAGTGAACCTAACAATTCATGACTTGTTTGCTAACAATTCTTAAAGAAAATAAAAATTTTCAAATATTGTGTATAAATGAAAAAGTATTTTCACTTCAGATCTGATTCTTATATTTAAGGCACAGGAGGATACACTTCTGACGAAGACTTTTCTCTCCGACACAATAACACTAATTCATATGAAAAAATTTGTGACAATAAATATGTTTTCAGTGAAACGCATCCAAAATGCCATTAAAAATAATTTATTACTTCAAAACATTGCCAACGATTTTTAGACTCAAAATTATTTCCAAACTGGGATTTTGATTCAACAAAAATACTCTTCAGATAATTATTGGAGTTTTGAACTCATATTTCAAGATAACGACAATTAAACAAAATCCCACTTTTAATACACGGAATCAAAATCATATAAAACAGGATTAGTTTTTGTACTGTTTTTTGCTGAACAAAAACCAAGAAAAATGATCTGATATTTTTCGGAAATGCTTTTTGGCAGTAATTCTAAACATGGAAAAATCACGTCATTTATCATTAATTTTCTATTCATTCAAAATACTGATTAAAATGAGTAAAGATTTATATTTCAATTAATTTATTTGATGTCATTCCTCAATATATACTCAACTAAATTGAATTTTCTCATTATTATCATTATAAGTGTTTTATTTTTGCTGGCTCAATGAGCTCACTTAATTGATCTTTTTTTGTTCTTGTTGATATGAATACTTAAATTTATATTGAATAGTATTTAACCTTTATTACTTTTATCGCAATAATAATTTTAATAACAAAATACTTAATTAAAACACTCGAATATATTAATTCAATCGATGACTTAACTCCATCTTAGGACGACCAAGATGGCCAAGGTTATAAATTGCATGAACATTTTTAAATTTTTGGTTTTGTTTAAATTTTAATTTGAATTTTATGAAAACCCAATTTTGTGAACTTTGGTTGAATAAATATGATCTTGGTCATCTTCGCCAGGCAGTCATTATACACTTTTGCCATCAATTTTGTGCATTCAATCAGCCTTTTCTTTAGTCTTTCCCTTCTGTTGTGATGTAAAGCTTTGAGAGGACATACAGTGGAGGTATTGTTCAGGACTTAGGTTCGGATTAACATTTAGAACAATAGTATTGTCTGAACAAAAAAGTTCTGAATAAAATTGGGCACCAATTGGTTGGACGGCAGACGCCTTCGCCTAAATAAACACAAAAAAGTGTATGACTGAACTGTTAGAGCATTTGATGGCTTCTCTGCTCTAACCGTGTAATCGATGAGCCGTTCCTCCATCGCCTCTCGCATTGACTAACAATTTCTCTGTTTTCCTGTGCTATCGATTCTTAGAGAAAACTATACTCTAATCTCAAATTATTGTCTCTTATATTCAATTATATTCATTGGTATTTGTCTAACACTCGGAACGTTGTCTTCGAATTGCATTACAATATCTTTAATTCAATTCACGATTTAATTAAAGCAAATAACACATTAAGACTCAAAATAATTGAAAATTATATTTACATTAGACTTAAATTTGAAATTAATTCAAAGACTAAGTTCACAAATTGACACAAAACTGTGAAGGACTGAACTAATTCAACTCAACCGGAGTATAATTCAAATTTTCAGTTCACTTGTTTTAATAAGTTTTGCGTCCACTTAAATACTCAATGAAAAAAATCTATTTTTTAATACCAATTCCAGGCTCTTCCAGCCATCGCCTCTCTCTCTCTCTCTCTCTCTCTCTCTCTCTCTCCCTCCCTCCCTCCTCCCTCTCTCTGCAAGTTAACAAATCTATTGTTCTTTTATGTCACATATATTTGGCACAAATTTAATGATTTTATTTTTTTCATTACTTGTGTTGTTATTGAGTGACTGGCAAACAGTGGTGTGCTATGGATTCAGTCCAGAATCAAAGGCAATGCAATTGTTGTCTGTTGTGCTAATAATCAGCTCCAGTCATGACTTTCAAACAGTTTTGCATTTGTGTTGTAATTATTGCCATTTATCTAAAGCACAGAATAAAAACTCCGAAAAGAAAACAATGATTTTTAATTTAAAACTAATTTAGTTTTTTTGCTCCGAAAAGAATTGTTTCAATTCTCACAACGAATTGAAAATCGTTAACAAATAGACAACTATTGTCTCCTTTTTTATTTGTTTGATTACATCAATGGTAATCTTCGACAAAAGCTGACTCTTATTACCTCTAATTAGCATTTATTTTGAGTTTGAGCTCTAATTCTGTGCCATAAGTAGTGGTAATAAAGAAAATTAAGAATATTTTCAAATCAAATCCCAAATTAGAGTCTAAACTAATCGATAGGAAAAATCAGTTCACATAAAATGTGATTTAATTTTACACCAATTTTCCATTAGATTAAGAAATCACTTCATATAATACAGAATTTGAAGCAACAAAAAAAAATTAATTATCGATTTTTCGGTGGTATTCCCCTTATATTAAGTTATATTAAACCTAAAGAGACAGTTAGAGTATTGTTAAGTCTCAGTGGAGTATTCAAACCGTGTGTTTGGTATCCAAAATAATTATCGTAATTGAATTCAGCCATTCATCACATATTCTGTGCGAACAACAGATATGAAAACAACGACTTAACAGAAGACTACAAAAAAATTAATTCTTGTCTAACATCACAAAAGAGTAGTCATAATAACTTCTAATGAGTTTCTAGTTTTAGGTTTTTCTCTTCAGTTCGTTCAACAGTCCGATGATTTTGAACTCCTATTAGGATCTGTTGTTATTTTGTGTGCTCTTCTATTCTTAACTGTCAGTCCTATTCATTATTGGCTAATCCGTGACTCAATCCATTATAGACTTATAGTTAAATTCTATGAACAACACGTGCTGTCGATGTGTTTCCCATTGAATTTCCTTCTTAATGATTGCGCAGATTTTTTAACATTTTTTTCCCAACAATCTCTCTCTCTCTCTCTCTCTCTCTCTCTCTCTCTCTCTCTCTCTCTCTCTCTCTTTCTCCCTCTCTCTCTCTCCCCTCCCTCTCTCTCCCCTCCCTCCCTTTCCCAATATTGTATGAAAAGTGTAATTCTGTTTAATTTAGGGACTTATCAAAACTTAATTGTATTTTTTAGAGAGAAAAAGCGTTTACTTTACAATCGATTTTATATTATATTCATTAGACTTAATGTTTAGCTTTTCTTTGTTTAAGCTATTGATTGAGACACTGAAACCTCTATTTTCAGTTTTTGCATTTGCAAACATTCTCTACGCCAACACAACCGTTGCCTCCTTTCCTCTTTTGTTTACCTGACATTCGCTGCAATTTATTCATAAAAACCAAAAAAATATGTTTCTATAATACAATATATAAATATGTATTTTATAAATCTATTTGAATATAAGAATTGATATAAAAAGTAAATGTTTTTATGTAAGGAATAGAATAATATTTTCTTTGCCTTTCATCTAAACAAACATTATTTAAAATGATTTCAATTTGTTTTTCATTAAGTTTTTTTTGAAGACATTTGTATACAAATTATTAGTCTTAGAGAATGAGTTCAAATGAATTAAACAGAATATAATTCCCGTCTCATTCATTAAAAAAAATATATAACACAAGAAATGTGATTATATTTTCTCAAAATTAGAGTAAATAATAATTAATTGTATGAATGAGTTCTTTAACCCCTTTTCTAATGGACTCAAAACCACAGACTCTTAAATACTTTCCACTCATTTCTCAAAGACTTTATATTAAATGTTGAAAATTTGTATCAAAATTTCTATAAAAAATAACTTCATTTCTATTTTAAATCTTTTTATAAAAAGGAAATTACAGAAGATTTAACCCAAAATGGATTTTAATCTCTTGTTTTTCTGATAGAATTTCATTTTCTCCGAACAGAAAACTTGTGACCAAAATCTTTTCAAATACTTAAATACAAAGATTATATTTAGAAGAAAATCAAAATAAAATAGAGAACTAAGAAATTGTGAGAACAAAATGGAATCACGAATAGAAAAAGACCCTGAGCTTCAATTCATAACTTTTTAGCCTAAAGGCGTGATTTTCTGTATTTCAATTGTTGGCAATGTTTTGACAACATTCTCATTTCAGTCTCTCTCTCTCTCTCTCTCTCTCTCTCTCTCTCTCTCTCTCTCTCTCTCTCTCTCATCCTTAAGACATACCAGTCCTCGTTGTGTGCAATAACTGTATGTTTTCCAATTGTTTGATGTGTTGCTCCCCAAATGCCTTAAGAGAATAGAGAAGAAAATTTAATGCCATCACTACTACTAACTGACAAAAAATAGTTTTCTCGTCTTATGTTTGTGACGGTGCGGTATGTCTTGTGTTGTGGTATACACTTGCACTGGCTGTTCACACTTTCACATTCTTATATCTGTCGCCTTTTCTTCTTCTATCTCTTCAATGTCTTTCAATTTCATATTTCTATTGTTTTTATTCAAAGAAATAGTAAAAAACTGTTGAAAAAGAAAAGTGTTTTTCATTTATTTTGTTGTTGTTTTGAATTCAAATTTATTTGATTTTTTTAGTGAATATAAATATTTTTTTCTTTAAGACAACTATAAAATGAAGACAACTTTCGTTTGACTATTCATTAGAGAGTTTTTCTTTAAAAGTAGTCCAAAGTTTATACTAAGAAATGATAAATTGTTTTCAATTTTCTTCTTCTCATTTTAACTCTGACTTTAATCTATAGATTTTTCAGTAAAAATAAATCACATTTTTTTGTAAACCATTCCTTATTCTCGCAGATAATCAATGAGTAAAAAGTTTTGATTTTTCTTTGAATAAAATTTTTGACTTCTCTCCCATTTGACGGCACATCAAATCTCTTGTGTTTTCTCGGGGAAAGACATTAAATAAGACATATCTTTCAATACATCGGTTGATTAATTGGCGGATATTTTTCTTTATTTAATCTATAAATATATTCAATCGATTTTTCTCCAGTTTTTCACTAAACAAAAATAATTTATATTTGACTCACGTTTTGGTTTAAAAACTTTTTTCTCGTTTCCGTCTTTAAAATAAAACCAAAGACTCAGAAAATTTATTTTCTCTTTTGATTCTGTTTTAGATTCAAAGTTAAAAACACAGATAATGTTATATAAGAAGAGTTGATGGAAATAGTGATCCGATTCTAAATACGTGTCTTATATACCAAACATAAGGAAAGACGTGTTGTTTTCACATCGACTTAGAGGTAAACTAACACTCATTTCTCTCATTCTTCTCATTCTTTAACTTTTTCCGATCTTTTATTCTTTTATCTATGGGTGTGCAAGGTCAAAACACACCATTTTTGGAATTTTACTAGATTCTTGTATATTCTTTTAAATTAATTGTTAATTTACTACCATGGATATTTTTAAACATCCCTCCATTTATTATACAAAATATGGGCTTGATACTTTATAACTAATGTTTAAGACAAAATTTAAGCCTCTTTATCATCTTGCACACCCCTGTATTGAACATTGTTTATATCGGGTGCGGAAAAACTATTGAAAAATGGATCGCAACGGGAGCTCAACTTCTATACTATTGATTGATATACTCTTTTTGTTTTATTCCTTTTGGAGACAAAAAATAGTAAGAAAATCAAAGTCAACCGACGATGAAATGTTGAGCACAGATAGGGATATAGCCCTAAAAGTTATAGATTGGCTCAAAAAGAAAAAATATTTGAATGAATATAAAGATGTGTTGAAAGAAAAATGTTTAAGAATATATACAGTCGACTGAAAATCAAGTATTTTCTTAGATTAGATTTCAAACCAATTCTAAGAATCTGTTATTTTTTGAAAGGGCTGTCGATTTTACGAATCCACACAGAATTCAATTTTGTTTTTTCATTCTAGGCTTTTAAGAGAATATTTATATTATTCTGAGTTTGCGTTTGAGTCCAGAGGTTTTGTCTTACGATTGTATAACACATTCATAGATCAAGAAAACCGTTTTTCTCGTAATAAATTGATTGCTAGTTGTTTTGAAAAACACAGTTTTTTCTCACTTTTCATACTTTTTGTATAACATTTTAGTATAAGTTCTCTGTTTTTATTAAATTCTTCGCACATTTAGTCAGAAAATAAATGATTTTAGAAAAGTTTTGCCCAAAAAATACATTAAATTCTGTTTTATATTCCGTTAAAACATTTTCTTATATTTGTTATTGTAGTCAATGATAGGCCTATGAAATGACATAATATATGACTTAATATTATTTTTCATTAATTATTTTTTATGTGTTCTGTAAGTCATTCAGTGTTGACATCTTTTCAATAATTTATTATTTTATTTATAAAAAACAAGAATTTTTAAAATCATTTTTGAGTTAATGATTGAAAACTGTTTTAAAGCAAACCATTAAATATTTATTTCGATAAATATCTCGAAAATTTCATATAAGATATCAAATTAAATATTTTATGAGACTATTAGGGCCTTCAAGACCTCATTTAATTTAATCTGATTTCAACTGATATTAATAGACTAAAAATGATATCAATGTTTGAGCCCTCAATTCAAGGGTTTTTCAAGAGTGTCATCGTTTTGAACAGCATAACAACAAATTTCTTTGCGATAAAAGTAATGACATTTTTCCAAAATTCATTTATGACTCTATCATCAAAAACGACAAAACCATATCATTGCTCAGAATGAGTGGCATTATTCTTATGTTTACTTTTTTATGCTGTTCTCAGGGCCGACAGTTTGACCCCAGACCTCATCATTCATGAAAAATATGTGAATTTCATCTGAGAAACAGATCACATATTCTGATGTGAAGTTTGGCTGTGAGTCCAGACTATAGCCATTAAAATAGTCTTTTTTTGTCGACTACTCGAAAGTGTCAAAAATTTATTTACTGAATGAAAAATATCGTAATTTTATTCAACTTTTCCCTCAGAAAAAACACTTCAATTTCCACTTTTGTAGAGAAAAACAAAATTTAATTTTTAGAAATATTTTATTTCAAACAAAATTATAATAAATTCAAAAATATTATTATTATTTTATAATAACATTAATTCTCATTAAAATCATTTTTCTTTGAATTATTATATTTTTCATTAATTATATTACAATTTAAAGGAGAATAAGATTCAAAACATTCCTTATTTTCTCAACTAATTTGGAAAATTGTGGAAAAATTAAACTCATTTAATGATTTATGATCCGGTATAAAATACATTGGCTTGTGTATTATTGTGCTAGGTTATGATAGGCTATCAGCATCCAAACGGCACTTTTAGCCTCAAATAAAATGATATAAAATTAATAAAATGATAGCTCTGTTAAAGGCTTTTATTTCCAATAAATTTATTGCTAGAGTAATATATTTATTAATATCACTTTCAGTCATAAGGTTTGAAAATAAAATTTAGTTTATTATCAAGGGAGAAATGAAATGAAATCTCTAAACTCAGTTAATTGTGTGCTCATGAAATCACACTATCGTTTGGCCAATAAGTTCTTGGAATATAAGCTTTGCTTATAATGTATTAGAAATTTGATATTCAACTGAGAAACATATGAAAAGAGATGAAAAGATGGTTAATCAATAATGAGAAAGGAAGGGAAGGAAAGAGTAGGAGAGGTAGAGAGAACGCAAATTCATTTTTGATGGAATATATTTATTTCTGTATAATAATTGTCTCAAATGTATTAAATTTCTGATGGATTTCTGGAGTATTTTCTTTATATATATATTCCATAAGAGATTTGATTTTGTGTCTGAAATGGAAGGTATCGAATATAGTCATCAAATTACACTCCTTTGGGACTTAACTATTCACTGTTGAAGACACTCATTATTTTTTGAAGGATGGATTGATTTATTCTGTGCTTTATGTGCATACAAAACATACTAAACACTTATGAGAGTAAAAATGTATAGAAAGCTGAAACTTCTCAAACTCTCAGCCCATCCTTAATATTCTGAAGGTTTGGTTTATTTTAGTTTTGAGAAATGGATAAAAGCCCTATTCCCGCTCTTTTTGATCTATTCATAAGCCCAGGCATTGATTGTGTGGCTGTGTTTATACATAAATGTACTGTATATTTATTCATTCTGTGCAAATTAAATGCCGCACATCATAGGTTTCGGTATTCATATCTTTCAAACAGTGTCTGAAAAGAGTCTCAATTTGATAGACACTGCATTCAGAATATTATGTATATCCACACTCTCCCAGTGCTTACAATTTGTTTGATTTGAGGCACAAATTTTCAGACAGTGTTCACTTCGATCACAGTTTCAGACATTCAGTATTAGCCCTAAAATGAGAGGTAATATCTCGTCGACGAATAGATTATTACAGTTTAAGTGATAATGCATTTGAATTGCAATCTCGTGTTTATTTGGGATCAGGGAATTCAGTGCTGGAACTGGGCTAGTGCTACATATACATGTATATGCCCTACACTTACTATGACAGTCCATCTGCGACGAGAAATAAATGAGGGGTTCGTCTAACACAACCAATAAATCTAATTTCATAGCCATTTCCATAGGCACTCACTCTTTTAGGTATTGCTATATTCAGTTACCGGCTATTGAATGAGAATTTTATTTACATAATACGCCTACAGACTAAGCACTCACTGTATTTACTCTGACAGTCAGTATTTGTTTTCAGTTTTTCAAAAATGAAAATATTCTCACAAAAAGAGATTTTTATTTTACATAAAATCTAATTTCCATAACTTTTATTTGTGGTTAAAATTATTATTTTTTTTTAATGAAATGAATCCATTTTTTTGAATTATGAAAAGAGACTTTTTCTCTGGTTTTGTATAACTTTATTCATATTTATATTTATTTCATATAAATGTAAATTTTGCACAAAGTTTGTTACGAATGATCCCTCTCTCATCAGATATTTCTTATGCAACCCTCTTTCATATTCATTGCAGAGAGTGAAAGGATCGTCAGTTTTCACACTTTCCTATCCTGTTCTCTGTTTGTCTTATCAGCAAAAGTGATAGAATAATATGTGTTGAGAGTTGGAGTCCATATATTTATTCAGTAATCAGACGTGAAGTCCGTCTAATTTGGATCAGTCCTACAGTTCGTTCACATTTGCAAATAGAGCACAGGGTTTGCATAAGAGTAGTGCCAAATGAATTGGCAAACAATTTTCGCACCCGTAAATGCTGTTTCACTGCCACACAAGCATGCATTAAAGCTAAGCACGATTCTGGCCTCACATATAATGCTGGCCTGTTTATTGTAACTGTCTTTCAACCATCTCATTCTTGTTCATCACAATCACCGGAGAGGAGAGACTCAAAAACTGTTTTCATATTATTTATGTTGTGTTGTGATAGAGAACTGAATGAATTGATTGTATATTATTTAGAGAGTGAGTCAACTGCTGTCTCTCTTTCTATCTCTTTATTCAATGGCATCCCTTTGTTGTATGAGTGTCAGTCAGTCACCACTCTTTCACAATAAGTCATTTTCTGCACTAAAAGTAATTGTGTTTTACATTTAACGACATTTATCTACCTTTCCGTCAGTCAAAACATTTTTTGGTTGCAATCAATTTGGGAAAAATTTTATTATTTTTTGAGTTTATGCCCGAAATAATTGGTTTTAATTAATTAAATGGATTTTCCATTTGGGGGTAAATTTCATTTTAAAAATGAGAATGGCTTCAAATTATTACTTCATGGTTGATTGATTTTCATAAACACACTATTTGTTGATTTATTTATTAATATTTTACATTTAGAATGAACTTGAACGTTTACCCTAAATTGAATTTAACCCAATTTTGAATAAAAAGATAAAATATTGAAGCTATTTTTCATTCGTGGTTTTTTGACAAGATCATTACCAATATGCTAATCTAGGAAAACATTCATTTTTCAAGTGCTCTGAGCATTTATTTTTGAACTAAAATTTGCCTCAAAAACAGGATATTATTTGTATATTTCAGCCAAATATGAATATTAAAACATTTGTTAATAGTTTTTGGCCGCACTTCCCATCAATTTTCATATTATATTTGCCTTTATTTTGTCAAAAAGTGATATTCAGATCGTTTCGTGCCTTCATTTCCGTCGAATATCAGCGCCGGAGAGAAGTGTAGACAAGAATAGTATCCAATCCCTTCTATAATGGCGTTTACATGCATTTGTGGCGCAGAATATGCTTTAGTGTCTCATTTCCGGCCCGGGTTTTGTTCGGCAGCTCATCTGCTGCTCACATAATATGCACTGATTTCTCTTCTGTTGTGTTATGTCTTTCGACACTATTTTCTCCAATGATTTACAGCTCTATTCGTCGACTAAACTGTAATTTATTGCCCGAAAGGAGTCCAGAAATGGGCTGAATTTTTGGCTCCTTTTTTTAACTACAAAAAAATCATTGCTTTTGAGAATCTTTTCATTAAAAAGTTTTTATTTATTTTTAAACAAAAATAATTACTTTTTTCTAATAAGAAAACTAGTTTTCAAACGAGAATATTATAACCATTTGTTCCGCTATTAATAACAACAATTTATTTTCTCACTCTTTTGTTTCAACGCTTTCTTAACTTAATTTTTCATTAGATTGTGATTAAAAACAGGAAATCCATAGTTTTCATGTGGAAAATTGATCGATGAAATATATATCCTGACCTTAATTAGTTAAATAATAAATACAGTCTTAAATACTGGAATACAATTAGTATTGTTTAGAAAACTTTCCTCAAAAAACTGGAGAAAGTTTTGGTCTAAAAATCTTTGTTTTTAGATATTGTTTATCCGATTAAACAATTTTTGAAAAATTTTCAAACTTTTCATTTAATTTGTTATAATTATAATCGTTTTGAACACAGATTTTGGTTAATTGTGAGAAAATAATTCAATGAATTTAATTAAATTTGGTTATAATTGGTTTCGTATTAATTAGTAATTAATTTGTGTTTTGAACCAAACATTGATTTGTGTGTCACTACAGAAAAAGTGGTTTTTCTTAATAACCAGTTATAGCAAAGAGACAGCAAAAGAAATATCAAGAAATCTATTCGTTGCTTATATTATGTCTAATATTAATAACTATTTGAAGAGAGAGCACCTGCTTTATGGCTTACCATCGTATTAATAGCTTTTGGCAGCAAATGATTAGAAATATATATTTATATGAGTGTCGATCCATTGGCTATATGTCTGTCTAAATCAATGTAAGTGACATTCGTTACCAAAAGTACCGATTCTTTTTTGGTTTCATTTCTGATCTGATATTACATTTCTTTTTACTCTTGGAATATAAGTAATATCTGTAATAATAATTATTTTGGTCTAAAGATTGCAAACAAAACTAATAACTAAATCTCATATCCTTTTGAATATACGGGTCTTTCGGTCATATATTTATTGCCAATAAAAACCTGTATTACAGTCAGTGCCGTTAATTAATTGCTTTTGGCATTGTCTGGGGTTAACGGGAAATCCTAGTATTTATTAACGCACAGAACCAGAAAAACATCTAAAAGTATTGAATAATATATTTTTGTGACTCAATTACGTGATGTTTAGGAATTGGACTCAAATTTTGATTTTAAAAAATGTTTTCATTTGTGATGCGATCATAACTTAAGGGCTAACGGATAGGCTATTCACTAAATAATCCGGTTTTTTCTGCACGACTATAAACAGGATTAACTGGTCTTTTCATATAAACAGTTATAATGTTTTGGCCTTTTATATGGCACCGACGCTCCACTGATGCCATGAATGACAGATCTGTTTGAGAAAGAGTAGGCACCGAAAGAACGGGTAGTCATTGGTTGGTAACATATTTTGATAGATAGGAATAACTGTTGTATTCATTCATTCATTTTCTTTCTATCCATTTATTAATTTAATAGTTTATCGCAATATTTGAAGAGAAAAAAATTGTTTTATGCTTTTGTTGAAAACGTTTCTAATATTTTATTATTGAAAATACATTAATATTGATATAACATAACAAACTGCACCTGAGTGTTGACTTAAATTTGATTTATTTAACAAAGTTTAACATAAATTTCAATATAAGAGAGTAAACAAGGAGTTTGTCTACCAGTTTGCGAGACGGCGACGACATGTCATAAGTCTTTTTCGGTGAGTGTTATCGCCGAAAACGGCTGAGAAATAATAAATTTGAGTTTGTTATCAATTTTCAAAGCATTTTATTCGAAGAAAATAATCATTTTTCAGATTTTTATTTCTATTTTGAGCTGATGTGCAAAAAAATACTGATTTCCTCTGTTATACTGTTTTCAATCATCAAAGAAAATAAAATAAATTGTTTATTGCGATAACAATTTTAAATTGAATATATTTTGTGAAAAATGTGTTCCAAAAACTATACTTTGCTTAGTTTTCTCAGTGCTCTTATCTCTCTCTCGATATCAATCGATTTATCAAATAATTTAATAGCGAATCAATTCTGAAATAATGCACTTTTTGTCACTACTTTTAAACAATTTATTATCATTTTTGTTGCCAACAAAACTCCCATTTTTTTATTCCCATATAATAAATACAAATCTTCTTTATCTCGGATTTGATTCATAGGAATACAAAAGCGAAACAATTATCAAAATAAACAGAGATATCCAAAGAGACAAATCTTAATTAAATTTTCAAACATTATTCTCGAAGCCATTCATTTGAATTACAGCAATAACTTTGATATTAATTTGCAAATCATATGAGAATTAATTACTAAATGTATTTAAAAATTTGTATAATTTTCACAGAAAATAATGAATGAAATAAAACATTGAAAACCATTTGTAAAATAAAGCACTCGATTTGTGTTTCACAACAGAATATTCTGTTCATTTATAACAACATTTTTACAGTTGGGAGAGGGAGGCAAAGATAGAGAACAATCAGTAGCTTCACTACGACAGTGTATGCAATTCTCCATTGAGTTAAAGCATCGTTTGTGCAGAGCTCTCAGTCTGTGCACTCATCCCATCCTATTCTCATTTGTAATTTAGTTTCAGAGAACTTTGTGAACAAACCTTAACTTTTGCTAACATTTTCGTTGAGAGAAAAGATAGCAATAGAAGTGAACGGATATCCCAACGGGCGCTCACATACAACAAGAGTAGAGAAGATTTCATGCAAAAGAGTTATCCTATTATTCATAGCAAATATCGACGGCATTCCTATTGGTTTGCTATTTGAAGCTCTAATGGATATAAAGATACTTATTATAAAAGACTACGACTTGTTGTTTCTGATTCATATTGGAAGTCGTCAATAAATATATGACCAGAATTGTGCTGTTCCTCAATCTATTTGCTATTGACTTCTATCCAATACATTGAGTCTTCATCAGAGGAATGAGTTGTTGTTCTGTTGGCTATATTTCTATTGTATTTGTATTCAATGTATTTATACCCGAATGAATTGTTGCACGCATTGCAGTCATCAAACATATACTGTTCTGTCCCTTCAATTCCCAATTACTTCCTTTGCCTTAATGTGTGTTTCCCTTCACTTTCTCTTCATTGGAATAACTTTCGTTGAATTCAATATATTTTTCCGATTATTTGAAAGTTTTTCTCTTCAATTTAGGTCTTACTTAAATCCTGCAAAATCTCTTTGAATAAGTCCCTCATATTTTAATATAAATTTTTTTTAATCAAATTTCATTTTTCTCCCCTCTCATTAATCCTGAGATTTCAGTTCATTAAACTATAAATCGAAGTCTCTCTCTCTCTCTCTCTCTCTCTCTCTCTCTCTCTCTCTCTCTCTCTGTC
>JAQFZI010000187.1:0-21281 GCA_034695605.1 Eupelops occultus | reverse complement strand
CTACTTTGAATGGCCAGAACTTTTAAGCTATTTGTGGTAATTTGACCAAATTCATAGCTTAAGCCTATGGATTGTTATTCAATATAACAAAGCATGAAAATTCATTTTTAGCTTATAAACTAAAGAGATATTAAAAACTTATTGGACGACCTATATTATGTTTTGAAAACTTATTTTTCATATTTATAGATACTTTTATATAAAATTGGGTACAAATTTTCGATGGGAGGATTTTGCCCAAATTTTGAACTTTATAGGGATATTTTGGAAAAACCCCTTGTGCATCCCTGATTTTCAGATAACTTTTTATTCTGAATACCAATACTGAGAATATACTAAAGGCTTAAGAATATCCTCAATTGAAAGAGATGTCTAGATTTCGGTCCATTTATTTCTTGTCTGAGGACTAAATAGTTATTCAATAAACAGATTATTTCGTTTATTTTGATTAATAGAATAGTAAAGTGTTTTATGATTTTGTGATAAATGGATGAGATTTCAAATGAATTGAATGTCAACTGATTTATATAATAGATAGCGAAGAGACAAAAATGGAGCTGAAAGAGGCTTATCAGGCATTACTGATTGTGAGCCTCAATCAACCTCTCGGAGACTTTTACAAGAATTTCAGCGACGAAGTCAAACAAAGAGCTTTCATTCAATACAACTATACTTATAACGAAGAAATGGTTAGACAACAAACCAATCAGTCATTCGTTTAACGGATAATCCTTTAATTTTTAGGTTAACTATTTTACCGCCTCTTTCCACGACTCGGTTTTATTGTTATGTAGAGCTCTTAAAGACATGACTGACAATCATTTAAGTCCCACCGAAGGCAGACAATTAGTGGCCAGGATGAAGAACGTCTCGTTTAGTGGTATAAGTGGTATCGTTACTATTGATGCCGACGGCGATAGAATCGCTGACTACGCCCTTCTCGACCAAACAGATCCCAACTCCGGAAACTTTGAAGTATTTCTAGAAATTAAAGCAATTTTTAAAATTTATTTTGATTTGAAGGTTGTTATGAATTATTTCGGAGCCACAAAAAAATATGTATCGGTTAAAGCCATACATTGGCCTAATGGGGAGATACCGGTAGACTTACCTCATTGTGGATTTGATGGTGCACTTTGTCCAGGTAAAATAATTATCTTATATTTTGGAATTAATTAGAATATTATTAATATTTTTTTTATTCAGAAATTTAAAATCAAATAATCCATACAAACAAACAAATATTTTTTCAAAAATTTGATTATTTTATGACAGAACTTCCCTTTTGGGATATACTGACGGCTTCTCTGCTCACAATTCTTGTGTTAATGTTTGGGATCGCACTTCTCATTTACAGGTATTTCGTTTATTTAGTACTAAGAATATGTTTTTGATAACAAAAATCCAAAAAAGGAAAGTGAAACTGGAGGCTGCCCTCACTAACATGTCATGGCGTGTCCGCTGGGAAGACATTACATTCCCGGATAACGTGGGAATCAGTGCATTGAGTCGTCTGAGTATTTCAAGTCAAGTCAGTTTCGATAAATTCAATCATTTGTTTGCGCTTTGAAGCGAATCTCATCACAGAATCTCTTTTAACTACAAAAGCGCTTATTTATTGATTCAGATGTCACATAAGATGGAACCGGAATGGCTCTGTTGGCTGCCTAATGAACAGAGACAAGTAAGTCCAACAACTTATGCATAATTCTGTTTTAGGGATAGCCAAGACTACACCATCTCAGATAATATAACGTTAGTAAATAGTGACAGCAAATAATTACTGTAAATCTTTACTTTCTTCGTTTTAAGGAGGGTATTTTCACTTTACTTTACTTGGCTATCCTTGCTTTGCTCATTTCAATAATGATTATCTACTATTTTATTCTTTCTTTTTTTAAAATTATCGACAAAAGTCTCTGAGTATAGACTGGTCTCCAAAAATCAATTCCCAAATTTTGACCGGTTTTTACAAAGTAAGTAAACTATTATTACATAAATTATTACAATTATTACTCAAAACTCATTCATATCTCTAAATTCACTTATATTTTGATGATTTTAAGGGAAATCTAGTGGCTATTAAAAGACTTCCACAAAAACGAATGGAACTGACCCGAGAAATACTTCTTGAGTTAAAAGTGGTTAGTATTATATTTTATGAATTATTTCATATTTTAATATAAATCATATATATTCTGAATCGAAACGACTCTAAAATAGAAATTCCCGATTATATGGCTTTTTGTGCAGACAATTGTCTCTTAAGTTTTAGTTTTATTTCAAGTCTTATCAAATGTTTTGTTTTAAAACATTTAAAAAAAATTGAAGCAAATTGTCTTACATTTTGTTGACAATAGGTTTTGACGAAAAATTAATCTTTTAAATTGAAATGTATTGGATTTGATTTGTCCAAACAATACAGTGGAATACAGTGGAATGCCTACATAATCAACACACAATATAATGAACATGCTGATGTCACTCTATGAGTAAAACCGTTATCCCTTTTTCAATAGAAATAATGTTAAATTATGTCCAATCAATTCCGATGTAATAAACGTATAGCTATTATGAATCAAATCTTTAGCCGTTTATACTATAAAACTGTACTAATTTGAGTCCAATATAATGAATCTGCAGTTTCCAAGTTTTTGTGGCAAATCTTTAAACAAACAAAAATCTATGATTACTTCAAATCCTTGAACATTTTTATTTAGTTTTCCTCTAAATATAGTTTTTAAACATTTTTGGTTTCAAAGTATACTTTTCCATTATAATCAACGAATTGGTCTGACCCGAGGAGTTGATTATATAAGTATTCCACTGTAAACAAGTTTGATAAAAAGCATGACTAGAATCGAGCACAGAATAATTCAGAACAAATTTATTAGATCTCAATGAAAAAAGTTTGATTAGTTTTGTTATAACTAAAAGAGTTACACAATTTTGTGTCCATTTGGAGAACTCAGGGATTAGAGGACACAAAAGAACATTTGAGATTTGAGTTAAAGAAAAAATGGTGCTAGATTCAAAATTATTCTCTATACATTTAATTGATTGGATGCTTTTGTTTCAGTGGAAATCAAAGTGAATCAGAAATAAATAAATCTATAAACTCATGAAAACTGATAAAAGATTTCTCTTTCGATCGATTAATAAGCTTTGAGTGAAATCTATTTCATCGAACACTTAATGTCAGTAAAAACATATATATTTTGTTGTTTTAGTCCTTGTTTTTCAGATAAAATCCATTTGTTGACCCAATCTTTGAGAAATCACTTAATTCGTGTGTACTTTATTTTTTATAACCTAGCTGATTCCATCATTGCTTACTTATTAATATCTTTACTAAGATTATCATTTATAGCAAATGACACATAAATCTGTTCACTCGGTTTTGTTAAAAGTGTTTTTTGTTATAAATTCTCTTTAATTATAAAAAATAAATTTATATCTTTTTCTTAAGTCGGAAACATTGAAATATATTTAAAATGAGAAATGCAAATGTAAGCACACCATAGACCAGTAGAAACCAGAATAAATAGAGCACATGATAGTAGATTCTGCTCCACTTCTTAATCGCTATTTTATTCTGTTTATAGGAATCATCTTTTGTTATGTAAGTCAGGGATTTCCTAAAATATAATTTACATCAAATAATAAATTATTTGTAGTTTACTCTTCTGACCAGTGCTTAGAAAATATTATCCATTTATTTATTTTAGTAATTGAATCAATGATTTCATTTATGGCACAGAAATGGCTTTGAATAGTATTGAAGGCAAATATTTTTACTGCAGATGTCATATATTTGAAAGAGTGGCCAATATTTGCAGTTAATAGCAGTCGATCTTTGATGGAGTATATAATGGAAATTAATTGTCAAAAGTTTTTCCCAATTCTTGTGACGATTCATTTCTATTCGGCAAACAATTAATCTTTTTTACAATCCTTTTATTCTTTTGCTTAAATCCCTAAAATGAATGAATTGTTTTTCTTAAACAAAAAACTGATTCATTCTTTTGTCATTTCAGTTGAGAACAATTCCAAAGTTTTTTTTGCATCAAATCATTATCTGCTTTGAAATAAACCATTAAATGTTAGTCTCAACTGAGAATGTATTTGAATTAATGATTGTTTTCTTTTAAATACAATCGGAGTTTATGCCAACGACTTATAGATCGTTAATCATTGAAATAAAATTTGTGTTCAATATTATTATTATTCTTATTATTATTATTATTATATCAGATGCGCGAAACATCGCACGAAAATTTGGTCCGCTTTAATGGCTGTTGTATTGATGAAACGGTTGCCATTCTGAGCGAATTCTGTGCAAAAGGTTCACTGAAAGACTTGTTAGCAAATACATCGTTGAATCTGGACTGGCTTTTTCGCTATTCTCTGATAAATGATATAATCTCAGGGATGTGTTATTTGCATAATAGCGAACACATATATCATGGAAGACTAAAATCAAGCAATTGTTTGGTTGACTCACGATTTTGTGTAAAACTCACTGATTTTGGTCTCAGAAAATTCAAGGCATCGGTTGGATATCAAACGAGTGGAGAATCAGAACTCGTAATCCCAGAGAACTCGTCGACAATTAGTTTGAATGAAAGAATGAAATCCAAGTGTAGGGCCGACTCCTTATGTGAATTCAATACTGGACTCCTATATATAGCGCCAGAGATTCTTTGCAAAACTAAATGTATGGACTCAAAGAAGTGTAAATTTCGAGATTATCTCAACGAAAATATTGGCACTCAGAAGGCAGACGTTTACAGGTCTGGCCATCAATTTTATTGAGTTTCACACTTCAATTATTCTCAACTTCTATACAAAATTCAATTTATTTTTATTATTCGACTCTCAAACCAACTGATAAATGATAACTAATTCAAATTATTTTTTCACTAAGTTTAGTTTTGGCATTATTCTCCAGGAAATCATTTTACGAGAACAGCCTTTCTTTCCTCATTATATTAACATGGAGATTAAAGGTATTGATTTAATAGTAAATCCACTATTTTTGCTATAATGTGGTTTATAAACAAGATTATTTTGTCTAAAAAAATTGCTGCAATAGATTTTGTTTGAATATTGAAAATAATTAAGAGTTATATTAATCAGTGATCTGAAGAATATTGTCTGAAATCAATTTTAACGATTCATTGGTTTCTCAGATATAATAATTGGAGTCAAGTCATCAAATTTGAGACCTTCTGTTCCAATCGATTCTTGTGATGAGAGATTGCATTCAATTATGAGAAGCTGTTGGTCAGATGACCCGGATATTAGGCCAGATTTCAATGCTATTAAACATCAAATAAGAAATATAATGAAATCAATGGGAGTCGGAGGCATTTCAGTGGCTCAGTCCACACTCACTGAGAATTTATTGGCCAGAATGGAACAGTACGCCAATGAATTAGAATCTATTGTCGAGTGTCGGACCGCAGAATTGGCAGAAGAAAAGAAGAAAACAGAGGAATTGCTTTATCAGATATTACCCAAGTAAGTCATTCATTTAAACTTATTTTAATTGAATAGTATTTCAAAATTGCTCTCAAATAGACCAGTGGCTGACCAATTGAAGAGTGGAAAGATGTTCGAGCCTAATTTTTTCGATTCCGTCACAATCTATTTTAGTGATATCGTAGGCTTCACATCGATGTGCTCTCAAAGCACACCTCTCCAAGTGGTTGACTTCCTTAATGATCTCTACACTTGTTTTGATTCAATTATTTCCAGTTTTGATGTCTACAAAGTATGTTATATTACATTTACTATTCTATTCTGTCCTCTCAGGTGGGAGGCACTATCTTTATCTATCTTATTATTATTGCTAGAACATACTAGTTCAAATTATCGATTGCATAGCAGTTTCAGGTTTAAATAAAAAAAAAATCAAAGCAAATGTCAGGATTTCATCTATTTTTAGGTATTTTCAACACAAGTTTCTAATTCGTAGCATTAAGAAAGTATCATGATCAAAGTTAAAATGTATTCTATGCGAAACTCGATTTGACTGACATTTAGATTGAAATTTATGATAACAATCGCTCTGCCATTAAAAAAAGGGGAATACTTTAATATATATATAATATAACAAACATTTTGCGCAAAAATGAATGCAATTTATTATATAAAGAATAAAAGTAAAAAATGTCTGAATTTGTGCTATAATTGGTTTAAAGGTTGAGACAATAGGCGACGCATATATGGTTGTGTCCGGATTACCTGAGCGCAATGGTGTAGAACATGCTAGACAAATCGCAAGAATGTCACTCACTATTAGAGAAAACGTCCAAAACTTTGTTATTCGGCACAAACCAAATGAAAAGCTTCAGTTAAGAATAGGTGTTCACACAGGTATGTTGTATTAAACACATTAAACCTATAAATAACTTAACACTTTATTCAATTTAAAATTAGGACCGACCTGTGCCGGTGTTGTCGGTAAGACTAATTTCTTAATTAGCGATAAAAATACAATTTTCTTAATTTTCACAAAAATTGTGTTTAAATGACATAAAAAAGAATATTATTTTTGTTATAATGTTTTGTTAAAATAATTTTCAGGTAATATAAGGCCCCGATTCTGTCTGTTTGGAGATGCGGTGAGTATTATATTATTTATAATTAATATATATTTTTATAGCGAAAGTGTTTCGGGAAACTGTTTTACGATCTGACATAAGGTTAAGAATTGATAGAATTGATGTATGTTTGTGTTAATGCCCTAGGTCAATACTGCTTCTAGAATGGAGAGTAATGGAGAGCGTAAGTAATAGTTTCATAAAATTTCGTTATTTATCGTAATATTTGGCTAATGTTTTACCCATTTTTGTTGAATCAAATGACTGTTCATTGGATGCCTTTAGCGCTTAAGATCCACATAAGTCCCTCTACTAAAACAGTATTGGATTTGTTCGGCACATTCCAGTTGGAGCCGAGGGGAGAGATCACAATCAAAGGCAAAGGAACTATGAAAACATATTGGCTTATCTCAGAAAAGCCACTCAACTCATGATTTATTTGCTGTGATTTTTATATTAAATCATTTTATATAACTATTTGTCTATTCATTCACTGTTTATATCTGTCTTCGATTCTTCATTTATTACACAATTATTTATTAACAAAATATCATTTCCTCGAATTGAACCTCGAATTGAACCTCGAATTGAACCTCGAATTGAACCTCTTGTCACAAGAGTCTTGTGCTTTGCTTCGCCTTATTTATCAACTTCTCTATTATATGCAATTGACCATGCAATTTGATTCCTATTAAGTGCACTTTTTATTCAGCATGATCAAATTTATATCTAATCTGTATTCCAAATATGCATAAAAAGTGATATAGAGCTTTTATCAAGATTAATTACAAGAGAATCAACTAAAAGCAGCTTAAAATGCAAAGAAAATATTGTTATCTTATGTTTGTATTTGAATTTTTGCATAATTAAAATATTCATAATTCTTATCAAAACAAACAAATCATTATTGATTTGAAAGCCATTTAAACCGATATATAACTAATTTTATTGAATTTTAAATAAATATCAATTTTTTAATAAATGTTAAATTGTTTTTAAAATTATTGTATTTATTGTATAATCAATAAAAGTGTAAGAAATGGAAATAATTGAATTTAAACCAATTAATTGTAATTTTAATTATCACTTATTTCTAGAATTCTTTATATTTTGAATGAATCCATTTATTCATCAAATATATCAAAATCTTCACAGGTTTTCAAATTGTTTGAGCCATGAGAAGGAGTCACTACTTTTATCTATTAAAATAATAATAATAATAATCAATTAAATTGTTTTCAATAGGGTTGGCCTAATTTTTTCTTAAAGTTTGAAAATTAGACCATAGAATATGGAAAACAGGGCCAGAGTCCCTTTTTGATTTGCATAATTCTGCAAGATTCTATTCTAATTTTGGAATTAAAATAGATTTAAGTTTACTTTAGCCGAAAAGCAGACGATTGATCAAAGAAAAAAAATTTGTGTCATTTTATGCCATATTTTATGCAATATTTGTTTCGAACTTAAAATTCTCAAAAAGAATCTCCCCCTGAAATGGAGGTCAGCCCTAATTTTATTAGAAAAATAATTACTTTTATATTCGAGTCCGATATAGTCGTCATAGACTTCATTAATTTGTCGGAGAATATAGTTGTGATTGACTTCTCCTTCACCGACGGGATTATCTCTGAGCGGTGTCTGTGATATTTGGACGTGTCCTACATATGCACTCAAATCCTGGATTAGACAATAGATTCCATTAGAGTTAAGAATTAAATTATTATTGAAAAATACTTTTATATTTTGAGTGAGATTTCCGTGAAGTCTCTGCAAGTGGTAAGTGTCGAGCATAACCTTAACGTTCGGACGATTTATCTGTTTTACAATATCTTTAGCCAAAGGATATGACCTCAAGTAATAGTTGGGTCGAATAGAGAGCGGCTCTAAAACACAGGTAACGCCTAAGGGTTCCAAATATCGGGCACTCATTGAAATCAATTCAGTCATTTGTGGACTTTTGTGAGAAAATATAAATTAATTTTTATATTAAAATAAATTTAAATACATTTGTGACTCATTAGTGATGTCTCTCAAAAGCAAATGAACTTTCGATACATTCAATAGTTGGACGTAATCTGCAGTTTCCTTAAGAACTCCTTCTAATTGTTCTTTGGTTGGCATAACATCATTATATTTATCCCAAAGGGGACGGCTATTAATCAGAACCCATTTCAATGGCGGAGCGTTCGCCAGGAATTGTTTCCATTCTCCGAGAGAACACTGGTATGGATTCTGAGCTTCGATGGCATCAAACTTAAAATCATTTCTATTTTACGAATATTTTATATTAATTTTAATAATTTTCAAAAGATTTCAGACAAACCTCTTAAGTATTTCTTTATAACTTTCTATATGATTGGGTATATCCTCCAAAAGAGAGGTAATATTTGCCGCAAATTTCATGTCTCGTTTGGGTATTGAAAACCTTTTTAACAAAAATAGTCTACGATTTGAGGCAAATAATGATTTATTTAAAAGAAATGAAGACAAATGAGACAAATAACTCATTTAATAGGATATAACCTTCGATTCCTTTTAAGTAAACTTTAATCAAAAGATAACAAAACTTCTGTTTTAATAATATTTTTATAACAAAAATAATTTTAATCCATTTAAATGAAGGCCTCAAACATTACATGCATTTTCCGTTTATTGGAGTTCTTATATAAATATTTTTTTTAGAAAACAGAATATTAATAAATTATATCATTTTTTCAAAAATGAGGATGGGCAAAATCAATTGAATGACCTTAACACAAAATATTTAACAGAATAAAAAGCAGAAAGAGATAATATTCTGTTTTATTAATAAAAATAATGCCGTAATTGATGTGAATATGTATTTCAAAATAAAATACAGTTTTTATTAATTCAGTTTTAATTTATATTTTTAAAAATAATTGAATCAATTGTCTGACAATTTTTAATTTGAAGACAGCGATGACCGCCGATTGTAAAGTCAAAAATGTGAAGAGACTGATGTGCATTGAATATCCAGGAATAGTCCAAAATGTCAATAATATGTTGACCACTTTGAATGGCATTTCGGGAATTGAAAACACTTTCAATAATCCAAACGATAGGTTGGAACTGAAATTCAGACCCGAAGATAAGTACAGCCACCCGACATTCGCCGATAGAATGGCCACAAACAGTCTTTTTGTTAAATTTATTAGAAGAAAGAAAAGGGACGGAACCGTTGAATTTGAAGCTAAACTCATTGGAATCGTTGAGACCAGCTATCGGTTCAAATCTTTAGCTGACTTTCAATTCTTACCCATCACTAAGGAAGAGGACAACAGATATGTTTCAATCGTTGATAAATTGATTCCAAAGGATCCGTTTAATGTGGAAAAGGGTGACTTCACGAGTCGTGGATTTGACTCAAACGCACCGCTCTTTGTTTTACCGACACTTTTCTCGCGATTCGATTCTTCGATGGAATACTACTTCAGAAATGACACAAAACACAGAGACATTAATCTTAGAAAAGAACTCGAAAGACAAGAAAAGCTGTCAATAATAGGAAGAACTCGAAAATCGCGAAGCATTTTGGCCACACTTCTCAATTGGACAGATCCGACACCACTTGAACCGAGTCCTCACGTAATCCAATCTTTGAATGATATACAACCGAACGATGAGTTATTCCAAAAATTGGTTAAGTGTTTTGATGAGAGGCCTATTTGGTCACGAAATGCATTGGTTGGCAAACTATGCTGTGAAAGGGTTGACATTAAACTAATGCTCCCAAAGATAGCTTACTATTTCGTAAACGGGCCCTACCGTTGTATGTGGATTAGGTTTGGGTACGACCCCAGACAACAAAAGAACTCCAAAATCTATCAAACTTTAGATTTCAGAGTAAAACAGGTTTACGCAAAAAATATGAGTTCTGTTAAAATTAGAGCCAAAAGAAGTATATATCAGTATCAGCTCCCACTCAAGAAGAAGGATAGCGAGAGGCTTAAACCTAAAGAATCGACCATTTCTTCAGAATTATTCAGTGCCAGTACTTCAAAGGAAAAGACTGAAGATCTCAATTCAAGTGAAGTGAAAGCTCAGAAAATATTGGCCAGTTATGTCTTCAGACCTGGACTTATGCCCGCTTATCGACAACTTTTCTACCAATTATGTGACATTGAAGTGGAAGAAGTACAGAAACTGATTCATTTAAATGATGGCAATGAACCTCAAGTCTGTGATGAGAGGGATGGGTGGTGTGTGTCCGGAACTATTGATAAAATTCGAGCCCTTCTCTCCTCTATTATAGACTCAATGCTCGCCATTTCAAGTGTTCAACAAAATGTCGAACAAAGTGTTGTCAATGAGGAAGAAGTAGAAGAAGAAGAAGAGGAAGACGAGGATATTCAAGACGACGAGTTCTTAGAGTATTACCCATAAAATACATACATATATCCAAAGATCTCATTATTTTTTCAAATTTTGTGACAATTTGTCTCTAAAATGCATTTAAATAAATGATTTTAAGTCCTCAAACTTCAAATAAGGTTTTAATTGGGGGTTAATTTTTAATATTCAACATTGACCATGGTCTAATTTAGAGCTCATCCTAATTGAATAGAGTAAAAAAAGACGCTATTTTTGTATTTGAGTTGAGTTTGTATTTGATGTTTAATGACTCAAACACTCAATTTTTTCTGTTTTAAACGACTGTTTGTTTACAAACATATCATTTGATTGAAATTTAAGTGAATTTAAGGAAATCTTAAACAATCAGAAATGCAATCGTTTCCAGATTTGGGTTCATTACAGTCTTTCGGCAATAATTCAAATTCAATTAATTACATAAACTCTTCATTTAATCAAAACAATAATTTAGTGGAAAATACAACACAAATATTAAGACAAACACTTCCAGAGAACAAAACAGCGAATTCTTTGCCATTAATTACTTCTAATTTACCCCAATCTCAATGGTTGTTAAACCCTTTCTGTACGACTCCATTAATTTCAACAACAGTGGCCACTAATCAGTCGGAAATGGCGTCCCTTTTGGCATCAAATTTCTTGATCTCAAGTAACACAAATCAGTTGTCTATGTCTTTAAGGAACTCTTTAGATACTGCTTTTGCAGCGGTTTCGGCCGTTAATAGTAATGCAAACAATGATGTCATGAGGTTTAAGACCTGTTCTGTTTATCCGCCGAAAGCTTACGTTCCAAAGGCTACTACAAGAGAGCGACCCCTCGGATGTAAAACGGTATTTGTCGGCGGTTTACCCGAAAACATTACCGAAGATATAATACAAGAAGTATTTGAAACAATTTGTGGCAAAATTCGTGCCATTCGTATGAGTAAAAAGAATTTTTGTCACATTCGCTTCGATACAGAAAAAACAGTGGACGCGGCTATCGGTCTGTCCGGACATCGCATTAAAATTAGTGATTTGGATGACTCCGCAAACACAGGAAGACTGCATATCGATTACGCTCAGGCCAGGGATGATCAGTACGAATGGGAGTGCAAACAGAGGGCTCTCCAAAGAGAAATGAGACACAGGGAACGCCTAGAATATGATAGAGACTGTCCTCCCAGTCCTCCAATAGTGCATTTTAGTGATCACGAGGCAACACAAATGATTGAGAAATTGAAAAGCGATCAGAGCTTTAGGAACGCCATTCAGATACTCATCAATTGGTTAGAGAGAGGGGAGTGTCAGAAACGCAATTCCGGACAATTCTATGCTATGATTCAGAGCACTAATAATCAAATCAGAAGATTGCAAAACGAGAGAACCCTTTTTGAAAGTGAATGGATTAATTCACGACAATTATATCACTCAAGAATACAATCGATTTTAGTCGAATGTAAGATATTTGACAAAAATGTCATTTATTTTGATTAATCAATGAATCAATGGTTTAACAGTCACTCAAATCGAGAAAGTGTTTGAGGCGGCGATGAGGCAGAAGGCGTGGGACCACTTCACTAAAGCACAGCGCAAACATATTGACTCCTGGTTTAAACAAATTAAAGTTAGAAACAAATTAGAATATATTTTATGTAAATTAACTCAACTTTTATACTAAATATTATAAACTTAGGAACTTAAGAGCGCTCAGGTGGAGGATGTCCTCAATAAACGTGAAGAGGATGAAATGGATTTAAGTGACGGCGAGAATGACGACAATCAGACCAATCTGTTGAGTGTTTCGGTGGAAGAATCTATTGACACAAATGTTTCCAACAGTTCTATACCTGAAAGTTCTGAACTGTGTTTAAGAGATGAGAACGACTCACTCAAGTGTCAAATCGAGTCATTTAGAAATGAAGCCGTCTTTGCACAGGCAGAGAGTCGTCAGGAAAGGGAAGTTCTTGAACAACAGATCATTATATTACAGCAAACATTGCAGAGAACAGAACAACAATTGATGGCTTTGAGTAAACAAAATATGACACCGCCTTCTGTCTCATCACAAACTATTACTACAAGTGGTTCTCTCACTTCCGACAGACAATCTTTTAATGGACTCAATTCTCATTCTATTGATTCATCAAAAAGAGCTCTTCTCATAAGTTTAATATCTATATTCTTCAACGTTCATCCCTATGGCACTACCAGTGATGATATCAGTGCATATTTGCAACAACAGTCCCACATTCGAGACATAGATTTACTTTCGACGGCTTTTATCGATTCTTTTCTTTCAGAATATCCGCAACTTTTCACTCAATCAGAATCGGATTCAAACGGAAGAAAACTTTGGAGGTTTACTGCCTTTCAATCTTAAGCTCTTATTTTATGACGAAAGTTTTTTAAAGCAATAATTAAATTATTTATAAAATTTTGTTTTAATTACTAATTAAGAACTTTTTTGATTTAATTGAATGAACGGTCAGATCATTGAATGATTTTAAAAGCCATGTCGTTATATCTGATGAGCCACTATAGTGAGCAAAAGTGGCCAAAAGTCCCGAAACCACTTATAATGACATGACTTAAAAAAATAGGATTTAAATTCTATTCAATTCTATCGAACAAATCTTTTTCGAGTCTTAACTCAAAGTTTAAGTTTAAAAATAATTAAACCTCTTCCTATTTATAAACATACCTTGCTATTAAAGTTTGAAATATTTTATTGTTTGGATGAAGTTTTAATTAAAATAGTGTTTATTCAAAATGTGAGCCTCTTTTGCAAGAATAGTGATTAAATTAATTTTTATTTTTAATTATTGTGTTTTAAGTATTATTTAAGTTTTTGTGTATTTGAGACAAACGTATGAATATTGCAATAAAATTGCCTTCAATTTGACTGATTGTGACCTCCAATAGCATATCAATAGAAGTGACGAATAACTTGAATTTTGTTTATCCAATTTTGATATGAAGGACACTCTTTTGATAAAGAGATTTAAATCTAAGTCTATTTTGTGTCTCTAAATTTTGACGCTTTTGTTAAAAATTGTTCCCAAAAATAATAGTAATAATCGATTGAAAATAGTTTTTTAGAAACTCTGTATAAAACTGTCTTAAAATTGAATAAAATGATTGATTTGGAAAAAGTTAAACAAGACTTTGAAGTCAATGGTTATGCAGTAATTCCCGATTTTTTATCCTCTGATGAAATCGAAGACATGAAAAATGAATGTAAAGATATTATCGATAAAATGGATTTGAGTGCAGAGCAAACAGTCTTCACGACTGGAGATTCACAAAAAGCAAACGAATATTTCTTGAATTCTGGCGACAAAATCAGATATTTCTATGAAAAGAATGCTTTCGACAAAAATGGGGAACTGGTTGTCGACAAATATGTTTGTCTCAACAAAATAGGACACGCATTGCATTGGTTTAATCCAGTCTTCAAGAGAATCACTTTTAGTTCTAAAGTTAAAAAAATGGTCAAACATTTTGATTTTGTTGATCCGGTTGTAGTCCAGAGTATGTATATATTTAAAAATCCAGGAATAGGTGGTGAAGTAGTGCCCCACCAAGATGGAACCTTCTTGCATGCCACTCCATATCCTAAAGTAATTGGTTTATGGTTTGCTTTGGAGGATGCTACTGTAGGTTATGCATGTATCATAATATGCTTGTTCAATTTAATTTTGAATTTTCAGATAGAAAACGGTTGCCTTTCCTTCATTCCGGGCTCACATAAAGAGGGACTACACAATCAATGGATTCGAGAAAATGATGGAAAAAATATTTCAATGAAACTCATTAAAGAGAATAAGGAATTTGATTCAAATAAGTTCGTGAGCGCACCCGTTAGTAAAGGGTCGTGTATTGTCATCGATGGTCTGGTTGTACATCAAAGTGATGTCAACCGTTCAAAAAAGGGTCGTCCGATTTATACATTTCATATATTCGATAAAAATGGTAGAAATTGGGATCCTTTAAATTGGTTACAACCAACAGAAAGTCTACCCTTCCCTTCACTCTATAACTGAAAGATTTTAATTTTAAACAATAAAAATGTTTCAATGAATTCAATAAAATAATTTTTTTAGAAATTAGATTATTTAACATGGTAAAGATCAGTGATGACCAATTCAGTCAAAAATCCCCCTTTGGAACCGAAAAATAATAAAAACTCTCCACTGGAGCTAGATAAAAAAAAATTGCGGCCGCATTTTTGGCCATTTTTCATAAAATTATTGAAATTTTTAATGAAAAGAGTGGTAATTAATTATGAAAAACTCATAAATAGCCCAAATCTAACGTTCTTTACTCAAAAATAGGTGAATAAATTAATTGCTAAAATCTAATTTTCAACATCTTATTGAAAATTTAGGAAATTCAGTGATTTACTGAAAATTATCTTATTTTATGATGAAATTCCTCTAATATTAGTGCGAAATAAATTAATTTAATGGTTAAACTTATTTTTTCGGTGTTTTTGAAGTTTAAAAAATCTGGTATCTCCCTGCTGAATCCCCCTGGAGCCTCGGACCTGGGTCATCACTGATTGATATTAAAATCAGTAATGACTAAAGTATTGACAATAATTTTAATGCTTTTCTTGCATTTAGGGTCTATTTGTTTGACCCATAATATTGCCAATAAATGCCTAGAAGTCAATATCATAGTAATAACTAAAATGATCCAGCCAAAAATCCTTGAGTTATAAAATTAAAAGGTATTTCTCAATGCTGTAAATTTGAATTTATTCAGTACAAAACACTTTTGAACTTTAAACTATTAAAATTCAAGTGTTTTCTGATATTTTGTGCAAAATATCAAACTGTTATCAAAAGAACTCAAATGTTTATAGAATTAAAGTTTAGTCACAAACTTATCTATCAATTAATGATAAACTTGTTATACAAAAAGAGTTTAATTAAGTTTTATTTTGACTTTCATTTAAAACAATGAATTTTATTTCAATTATTTTCTTATTAATTAATTTAAATTTTATATCTTGTGGTCCTCTATTCTTTCGGGGCCGTCCTCTCGATAAACATGGAATGCTTGGAATTCCAGTATCTGACCCACAGTTGTATGGATCAGCAAAACCGGAAGAAAAATGGTTTGAGCAAAAGCTAAATCATTTTGATCCGGTGGACACAAGAAAGTGGAAACAGGTATTCACTGAATAAAAGTTTAGTTTCACTGATTATAAGATAAAATTTGTAGCGATTTTTTATAAACGACACCTTTCACACTAATGGAGGACCAATATTCCTGCAATTGGGAGGGGAAGGTAATGCCAATCCAATTTGGGTCATCGAAGGGATGATAGCTAAGAATTACGCCAAAAAATTTGGTGCGATGTCTGTCCTTTTAGAGCATAGATATTATGGAAAGTCTCGGCCGACTCCGTAAACATTTTTTATTAAAATTTAGAAATCAAATGATTTATTTGAAAACTATTTCTAGTGATATGTCGGTTGAGAATATGCGATACCTAACCAGTGAACAGGCTCTACAGGACGCCGCATATTTCATAGAATACCTCAATTTAGAGCTATCACTGAATAACAGTAATTGGATTGTTTTCGGTGGTTCTTATTCTGGTTCACTCTCCGCTTGGTTTAGAGCTAAGTATCCCCATTTGGTTGTGGGCGCTATTGCTTCGAGTGCACCCGTTAAGGCTATCATCAATTTCAAAGATTATTTAGCAGTTGTCAGTAGATCTCTGGGACAAAAATGCGATAATTCTATCAGAAAAGCCATTAATAAATTGAGTGCTGAACTGAAACAACCCGTCCAATGGACTACTATTGAGAAACAGTTTAGACTTTGTGACCCTCTAAATGGAAACAATACTAAAGATGTCAATAATTTGATGAGTACTTTAGCCGGAAATTTCGAAGGAGTGGTTCAATACAATAAAGATAATCGAGATTTTGAGGTCAGAATAAAAAAATTGAAAATAAAAAAATTGAGAAAATATTCGTTTTAAGGGAGCGGTGGCCACAAACATAACAATTGACGTGATCTGTGATGTAATGACCGACACATCTTTGGGCTCCCCTTTGGACCGGTATATAAAAGTAAATGACATAATTTTGAAGGCATACAATCAAAAATGTTTGGATTTCAAATACGATAAGTTTATTAAACAATTGTCGAACACAGACTGGAATTCCAGTGCATCGGAAGGGGGTTCGATATATTCATTAATATCTTGGTAAGTTTGAACAGGCTCTTTTTCCCAATTAGGAAGACAATGGACTTATCAGACTTGTGTAGAATTCGGATTCTTTCAATCATCAGATCTAAAGAGTCAACCATTTGGTAACTACTTTCCGGTTGACTTCTTTATTAAACAGTGCGCCGACATATTCGGCCCGAAATACAATTTGGATTTACTTCAAAAGTCCGTTGAATTTACGAATAACTTTTACGGAGGATTTGATTTGAAAGTTCGAAAAGTGTTGTTCCCAAATGGCTCTATAGACCCCTGGCATGCCCTTGGTATTCTCAAAGATCTCAATAAAGATTCAAAAGCTCTTCTAATCAATGGAACCGCTCATTGCGCTGATATGTATCCAGAATCTGAAAATGATCCACAGCAATTGAAAGACGCCAGAATTGAAATAACGAATGCTCTTGCAAATTTCTTAACTCAAGTTTAAATCACTTCTTTTCGAATAACAATAATTGTAATCAATTTTTAAAGAATTACTCAATAAATATATTCAGAAAACGTTTGCCTTCCTTTCATTCCGGGCTTACATAAGGAGGAACTACACAATCAATGGATTCGAGAAAGTGATGGACAAAATATTTTAATGAAATCCATTAAATGGAATAAGGAATTCGATTCAAATTAGTTTGTGAGCGCACCCGTTAGTAAAGGGTCGTGTATTGTCATCTATGGTCTGGTTGTACATCAAAGTGATGTCAACCGTTCAAAAAATGGTCGTCCGATTTATACTCCGGTTGTACTCGGTCGTCCGATTTCATATATTCGATAAAAATGGTCGAAATTGGTTACAATCGACAAAAAGTCTACCCTTTCCTCAACTTTCCTTAATATGACTGAAAGATTTTAAATTAAACACTAAAAATACTTTTTTGTTTCAATAAAATAATTTTATTCTAGAAATTAGATTATTTTAACACATAAAGAATTAAGTAATGTTTTAAGTGAATCACCATGCCATAGTTAAATTTAAAACTAACAAGATAACTAATACCATATTTATTTTTTTAACTTTTTAGTTTTCATATTATGTCATAGGAGTTCCAAACGTCACTCACCTGTGCTATGGAAACGTTAACAATGAAAAGTCGAATTCAAAGTTAAATAAAAACTTCAAAAATAATTAAATTTTTAATCGAATTAAGAAAATTTGTAAAAACTTTTGAAAAAATTTTTATTAAATGCACTGAAAATGAGTTTTAAGAAAAGTTTTTATTTTATCATAAATTTACTTTCAATTAAAATACAATTAAATGAATTTATTAAAATTTTTTTAACCAAATCAGTGGCTGAAATTGAGAGCCATTTGAAGACTTTGAAAACTTTTCGATGAAAATTAACAGATCTTTAATTTTTTCATCGAATTCAATATGAAAAGCGAAAAAAGCCAAAAAGCAGATACAAAGCTCTTGGTATAGAAGATGTGATAATTTGATGTCCCATAAAAACAACCGACACTTCCTCTTCATTGACATATATATAAAAATTATTTTTCTCCGATTTTTTTCGAAAATAACTCGACATTTGAAAAGAGATTCCAAAAATTTATTATATGAGTTGCCAACAAATTATCTGAAAATATATTAAATTAAATTTTTGTAATCATTTTTTCCAATAATTTTGTAAAAAAAACTTTTTACCATTTATTTTGTAAATTTTGAAAATTATGTTCTTTGAATTCTGAGCGAATGTTTTCAAACATATCTTGAGTTGAGTTCTGGCCACAAAAGGTATATAACGACTAAGAAATAATTAAATTTCAAATCCAAAGCATTTTAATTAATATTTTTGATTACCTGAATTATTGTCGAAATCTGATGAAAACCTTTTTTAAAAGTTTTAAATGTGCTTAACATTCCTGACAAAAGTATATTCGGATCCAAATTATCTGTAGTTAAAAGTTAAGGTCATTTATTAATTTTAATTATTATAATTCATTAATAGCGAAGTGTGCCAGGACACTAGATCATACAATAGAAGGAGGTTTTAGTTCGCCATGTTTTCCTCAACTTAAGGCCGAATTGTTTCATTCAAAAACCTTACGATCGTTTCCCCAGTCTATCTTTCATTTTTTCTAAGAATTCCCAAGCAATAATCTTATTTTGTCTTATAGCTATTCTCTTTCAGGTGGAGCTTCGCCTCTTCTTCGATATGCCATATCGCGAATTGAGTCTAATGGCATATAACAACGCCACATAGTTTAATCAAAAGCTATTATTCTGAAAAGCATATCGGCACTTCCATTGAATTGAGCAAGATTTACTATTGCCGCGGTTACCCTACGCTGTTTGTAATTGTCTGACAATTCATGGGCTATCCAACTTGCCTTTACTTTGTTATAACCAAGGCTTTTCAGAAGTGTTCGCGTATTTTCATAGCTTATTTGAGTGAGTCATTCGTGTGAACCCAATTCAGTGGTCGTTACAAATGGTATCAAATATTTTCTATAATTTGTTTTATTATTTATTAATATATTGTGTTTTAAGGCTTTTCACAGCAAATGCGAGCAATTAAGACAATAGCTGTCAGAACAGATATAACCAGAAATTTTGTGGACAAACCAATTAAGAAAGCCGATAGAAAGATGGTTCTCCAGAAGACATTCCTAATAAATGATTGCAATTGTATTAAATTGTTGCCCAAGAAGTGGTCAACAAAATTGAAGGACAAAAATGTGGTCAGAAATGAATTGAAACGAAAATGAAGTCAAAAATATTTATTTTTAAAATAAAATAAAAACTAAAATTGTATAAAATTTTGTGTCAAAAGTTTCAAAAACAGGTGAATGATGAGAGAGAGAGGTCAAGCACTCATCTCACCCTTTATGTATGGGGTGACTGAAAGTTGTCACCCCCTTCTGGTGCCGTCTATGGGCACAAAATGCGAACAAAATCTGGACTCAAATATCGATTACGAAAAGTTAAAATCACTCTGCGATACACTACCGGATACCCACTCCTTCTTTCAATTTATTAAATTGAAAGAATCCTCATCTGCTTTGAGTGAAATCGTCATTATTTTCAGAGAAGCTTTGGGTGAATGGAGTCCATATCTTACCTGGTTTCTAATACAAAATCATATAAATCTACGAATAATCTGCTCAACAATCGGTTCTCAACATACAATCGACAATCAAAGAATTGAAGAACACATTCGCATAGTTTAATATATGAATGATTGAAATTCTATTTAAAATTCAGTGCTTTTTCTAAAAATATTTCTAAACAAAACGTTAAGTAATTCTCATTTATTTTATGTTTATTTGTAAATTCAATTCAATTCAATTCAATTTTTATTGTTTATACTCTAAGTGTATTCAACCGAAGCTGATTTTCAATACAGAAGAGTTTTTAATATTTATATTAAATTTCTTATATAATCACAATCAATTTAGGTTTTAAACTCAGTTCGCAGAATCATCCCGATGTCCACTCTAAAGAGACCTAACGATGTAGGGGATTGGTGTTTCATGCCAAAGAAAGTAGAGACCCCAGAGCGAATTACCAGGTGGACTCCCTTTCATGCACTAACCACACTCGACGCTGCTTAACTTTGCTGAATAGTGTATAGTCGTTGCAGGTTGCGCCACGTCCCCCACCATTATATAAATTTAAATAAATTTCTTTAAATAAATTTTTTGTTTTTGACGTTATTTCTCGTATAAAACTTATTACATTTTTTAATATTCAGAGAAATTTCCTATTCAGGGATTACTTCATTCCACTCCAAAGTTTCTTTACTAGCTATGACCAAGGGGATATTTATTTGATGATAATTTTTCAGAATGTTTCTTTCATTTTTAGCTTAATTATAAGTTTTTGAAAGAAATGGTAAAATGAGTTTTTCTTCTCCTAATTGCTGACAGAGGTATGCATTCATTGAATAGTTTTGCGTAATATTCATTGGACCTTAGAGTAAACCTTGTTATGCGGACGTATACCGCTTTTGCGCCACTTATTTTTCTAACGTTTTATATACACTTGAAAATGATGGCTGGCTATTGGCTGTTCCCTTCACTAACTATACCCGCTATGTTTGAAAAGCAAAAGCTGACA
>JAQFZI010000186.1:0-21302 GCA_034695605.1 Eupelops occultus | reverse complement strand
ATCCAATGCGTGCCAGGTTGGGTTATAGGATCTGTATTACATATTATACCACAGGAATTAGGTATAATTGTAGGTAAGGTATCTCTCGCATAAACTCCAAGAAAATTGGGTACCTTTTTCAATAAGCGTTTGATATTCAATCCATCCATGTTAAAAATCGACAATAGGGTTTCGTTCTAAAGTAATACTCAATTGGTTGTCATAGTCACAGAAAAACAATGCATTTATAGTCGAAGTTGTTTGTTTCTTGAACTGAATTTCAAAGCGAATTTGACCATCCATGGGCGGATTCACGTGTCCTGTCGAGTTAAGTCCTTCTGTTCCGTCCTGGCAAATATTAAATGCAAAAATAGTTGACCCAAATTCAAAATCTCTTTTACTAATAGCCATTCGATGATCGTTATTTGCCTGGTTTGGCACTCTGCATAACTCTAGGTATGCATTTTTAATGAGCCTATTTTCAAAATCGGTTTCAATAACTTGACGTACACCATTGACAAAGCATGAGATAGACGCTACATCAAAACTTTTGTAAAGATAAGGGTTTTCTTTATAGTCTCCATTGAATGCTTTATTATCGACTAATGTAACAAATATTTTCTTTGGCAATTGCCCATTTATCGCGTTCTCGATATGCTTTCCTGTGACCCCACTATCAATAGTAGCGGTCCTTACTTCGAATCGATCTATTGGGTACTTTGCTGGAGAAATTGTAAGAGCCTTGTTATGAGCAATAGCTAAATCAGCGCTAACGATAGCTTTTGGTATATCTAGATATGCTTCGTCAAAATAAATGGATGGGAGAAGTTTATCATCTTTTGTCATAAATAGAAACTCCGGTCGGTTCAAAACGAATTTGAATTTGAGTTTTGTGCCGCCAATAAGATATTTGAATTGTTTTAAAAAGTCGAGATGAATTCGGCCTGAAAGTTCAACAACTTTCCCTGTTCCTACATCATCAGGCGTAGGCAATGTGGTTGCCACTACCGGAGATTTCTTATCATTAGCAAGTTTATCCGCTCGGTATTTAGCTAATTTTGGGTGTTCAATCAGTAAAGATCTTGTTTGAGAAAGGTTTCTTCCATAATGAACGTCTTCACTATCTTTGAACCAACCTTGAAGTTCTAAATAAGTATTTCTTGCCTCTGGAGTCGAAAAAAGTAAATCATTGAAATATGCCTTGTGAGCATAAGTTAACAATGAAATAGTAGTTTGTATTTCGTTTATCGAAAGGTCCACTTGATTGAACATTGAATGTAGAATATTATTAACTGTTGAAATATTATTCCAATCAGTCAATATAACAGCTGTTGAATCATTTTTACTCAATTTTACTCTGAATTTGACATTGAGAAAAATATCTTCCAATTTGATGTACTCGTTGATATTAGATATCACTTCAAACTCTATGTAGCCACCAGTATTAAGCTGATGAATAGGTCTTATTTGCTCGGTTCTTAGGCTTTCGATAGATGTTTGAGTTGGGGCATTGCTGAACAGTTCAAATGGAGCCAATACGGTTAGCGGAGATTTTGAGTTTACTAGAGACATGTTTAAAATAAAGGAATTTTCACTTTCGTGTTAGATTTTCTTCCTTTTTTTCTTAAATTTGATGTTTTATTTTTTAGCCGTCTATTCTTTTTTGAACCACGTTTTCTGTACTTCCTTCCTTGACCAGTCTGTGCAAACACTGATGCTCGTCTGGCAGTATCTCCTGCGATTTCTTTTAGTTTTGTTTTGCCCCTAATTTTTAAAGCTTCTTTTAATGGTTCTCCATCAATTACGTCACCAGCGACTTCCACTCCAGTACGCAAAACTTGCCTTCCTAAATATTTAAGCAATGGTAGGGCTGCACTTTTCAAAATATTACCAAAAAAGCCTTTGCCTCTTTGATATCTTACACCTTCAAATGCCCCCATTCCGTTCCCTGCTTGATTGACATAATAAGTTATATAAGGATTAGCGGTGGTCATTTTTCTAAAATTTTCTGAACTCTAAAACAGCCCACACAGTTGAGTTATAATTAAATGAAACAATCTGATCGTTATCGTCCTTGACTCTTATTAAAATCTCTTGAATTTCTTTGTGGTTTAACCTATGGAAAACCGGATTCTTGAATGACTTCTGAATAGTATTGTTTCTGTTCCATGGTACTTTAATGAGAGTTAGATTCTTCTCCATATTCAGTTCTTCTTCATGTTCATTATTTAATAAGTTGGAGTAAATATTCAAAAATTTCGTTTCTATCATGTTATGCTTTTCAATTGCTTCAAAAGTTTCAGCCTTAAACTCATCTCTTGTTTGGTCGATATTAATTCTAGGCCAACGTGCACCACTAGCTGCAAAAATTTTCATTGGCTGTTCAAAACTCTTTATTAGTCCAAATGAAATATGCCTCTTTGATCTATTTCTATCTTCAATATTAGGCAACAAAAATTCTCTATAATTATCGGGATTCAAAATCGTACTATAATTTGTTACAAATCCCAAAATTTTAGCCAACTTTTGTGTTAACTGAGGAAAACACTCGACAAGATACATTTGTTCATAATTATTTCTCATCACACATCTTCCAGTCTTTATTTTTACTCGATTAGTTACCTCATCATAAGAGAAATAAGGTTTATGTTCAAATTCATATGTTTCTGAATTATTCATCAAATCATTCAAATCGTAGATCAATGAATCAATTGTTTTATAGTTTTTTGGTTCTAATACCAACGGCTCATGTTTAAAAGGTATATCATAAAAATATGATGTCATGTGGATAATCTGTTCTTCATCAACGTTACGCCATTCTTTGTCGATACACATCTGTTTTAAAGCTACTTCATATTCTTGTTCGAATACTATCTTGTCATCAAAATGCGTGTAGAAATCCGAAGGTGTGTTGTCAATTTGAATTGGAGATTTAAATGGCGGCTTATTTGTTAGAAAAACATAAAAATTGTCGCTTATATTTGCCGGTACAGGATTGTTTGCCAGAGACTTTGTTAAAAAAATCACAAACAAAAATAAATTTTACATTTCAAATATTTCTTTAATGATTTTGCTAAATTAACCACTTTTCGGAAATGTAACGAAATAGTCACGGGCCCTTTTTTGAAGTCAATAAACTCTCCAAAATCGTTTTTAATGTGTATTCTAATAGAGTCAAACTCGAAATGGCTTAAAGGATGGTAATAAAATTTTTTGAATTTGATATAGACGTCGTTGCCAAATGTTAAATCTTTAGGGACTTCTACTTGGCGTAAAAGAGGTGCTTTAACATTCCCCACAATTCTTGGGGATAAAATGTCAGTATAAACATATAAGTTATGAATTGGATCAATAGCTTGGCAGTAAAGGGCTTCTATTTGTGTCACATTCTTGAAAGTATTGATTGTTGCGTTAAAATCTTTATAGTTTTGTTTACGAAGCATTTCTTTATCAAAATTCATAAATCCTAACATTTCGCTTAAATTATCTGAAAATGAGAATATAACATCTTTTGCACCAGGATTAACAGGATCTAAAGTTTTTACTGTATCACCGATTGTAATATTAAATTTATCATTTGCTTTGGTATATGATAACTTAGGTGCAGTGTTAATTATTTTTGGTTTATTAAAATTTGATTTCATAGCTTCTGTTGCACCTTTATTGATTGAATCACAAAAATTATCTGGTGAAGAGTATACGCCTGGAGCGATGGTAAATGGAATGTAATAAAGAGCACTGGAATCAACAACAACCAAATTAATTTTTTCAGCTTTATTCAAATTGAACCATGTTTTTGAATAACTTATGTCTGTAAGAGCGACTTCGTAGTTATTCCCCAGTTCCAACTTTTCAGGCAAATGGGTGATAAAATTGGAAATTGAATTTTGAGATTGCTGTCCATAATCTTCTTTGACATTACTTGTCAGAAAAACGAAAAAGTCATCACTCATTTTTAATGATTGTTTAAAGAATTTTGAGATAGTTGTCTATTATTATTTAAACGTGGATTCGGTAAAATATAACCAATTGAAGAACTCAATAAAACTGTCCATAAATTTAAATTTGTTCCTTCAACATTGAATGACAAGTTAAGAATGCAAGCCAACACTACAATAAATATTATTATAAGTTGAAAAATAAAAATTAACTCTTTAGGCGTGGGCCAGGTACATTCACTTAACCATCCTTTAGATTTATTAGGGATGATTTCGGGATCCATTGGTTGTATTCGTTTGAATATCCTATATATTTTACTAGAACTTGTTCAATTCCTTTCAAACGGCGGGTTTTTAAAACTTTTTCAATTCTGTAAACAGGGTCTTTTCCAATCTTTTGAACCTCTTCTGGATAGAATGATCTATTCAATGCAGTTCCTTCGCTGCTCACTTTATAGATTGGTTTGTTTGTTTTTTCATTAATTTTATCAATTTTATAAATTCGGTCAGTCCAAAGAGGATAAAATGATTTGTCCATATCATTATTAAGATCATATTTTAGCCTTATATTATCATCCACTTTTATTTTAGGCTTTTGAGAATCAAATAATTCTTTATAACTTTGAGCTTTATAAATATTTTCAAAAACTTCTGCTCGGTTATCATCATTAACTTCAATGGGTTTCATTTTAATTGATCTGTGATAACTGTTATTATAAGAATCAACCAAATTTTGTAGTACATCTATATATTTACGTGTTCCTTTAGCAGTGAAATAACGAAACATTTTGGATTTCAGCGTTCGGTTGACTCTCTCTACTATAGCACATTTTATTTTCACATCGTTACTTGTAAAATACTTAATTTCTTCCGATCTTAAATAATTTTGTACTTTAGAATTATTGAACTCTAAACCTCGATCAGTTCGCAATTTTTGAGGTTTATCATTTTTGAAAATAACTTTCAACCCTTTTATTATTTCAATTGGAGTTTTATTTTTAATTGGAAAAGCGTAGAGAAATTTTGAAAAACAATCAATTACTGTTATTATATATTTATTTCCATTATTGAATCTAGAAAACATTTTTAAATCAACTAAATCGGCTTCAAATTGTTCATTTTTTCTTTGAACTAATATTTTATTTCTAAGAAAATTTTTTCTTATTTGTTTATGTAATGTATAAGTCAATTGGTTTTGTAGCCACTCTTTAGTATCATTTAAACTTATTGATGGGTCAATTAATTTTGCTGCAGAATAAAGTTTAAAAACTCCCCCAAAAGCACCAGGATTAGAAACGTTGAAATAAATTTTTTCAAACAATTCATTTTTAGACATTTTGGATTCCAAGATCTTTAACCAATTGGTCAAATGAATCACCAATTGACTGATCTTTTTCCCAATTGTTAGAAGTTATATCACTTAGATCTAGAGGTTCATCCAACCTCATCTTTTTCGGTTCAGTAAACGTGAGAAGTTCGTCTGTTTTTCTCTTTCGCCGAATATCTTCCGTGTTCGACTCATTCAGAGGTGTTATTTCCGTCACCGATTCTTTGTCTTCTGGCTCATCCTCTTTTTCTATATCATTTGCTTTATTATTACTTTGAGATTTTTCAAATTCCATCTCTACTAGTCGAATGACCACTGGATTTGTAATCAATAAAGATAAATCTTTATTAATTTTAGTTAAATTATAGATGTAATTATCGATTCCATCCAAACGCTGGAGTTTCTGTGTTGCAAATCTAAAGAATTTCGAAACATCTGAACCCGGGACAAAATTTCCTTCTCTGTCTTTGATCTCTAAATTTTCATTATAAGAATTGTTTAATGCCATCAAAAGCGCGAGTTTTGATACACGTGTTATTCTTTCCATTCCTTGTGGAACAGGATTCTTTTTCTTTTTAGGTACTTCAATTGATTCAATTTTTGAAGTACTTGGAATTGAAAGATCAATTGGTTCCTCACTCGCAGTGTGAGGGCTCAATTCTCCAACATTTGCTTGACTTTCTTTCTGTAAGCGCATATTTTCATAATCTTTTGGGTAAACCACAAAATCGGAACCACTTTCAGCCATTATTTGGTAATTTTTGATAAGAGTAAACTTATTAAGCTTGCAGCTGCTGGTATAATGATTGGCAAAATTCCTCCGGATTGCTGAAGTACGAGATTTCTTTTTCTGCTATCGACTCTGACTTTGTCACAACAAAACTTTTTTAAACACTTTTTGAGAACTGGTAGCTTTGAACTTCTTTTGGAATGATTTGATTTAACTTCAATATTCCCGTTTAAATAGTTTTTGGAAATCTCTCGCATCGCATCAAAAATAGTCAAGTCTCCTCCCAACTTTTTAAGTAGATATTTTCTAAGTTTAGGATTTTTTTCTTGCGCAATAAACTTGAGCAATGGGAGGGCTTTGGTTACTTGTTTGGAAACCGGTTTGATTTTCCCCATTTTTATATTTGATGGATAATTGGCAAATTGAATTTAAATCCTGGTATTAACAGTTCTTTCGGAACTTCAGCAGAAGTTATTCTTGATCTATATCTCGTTTCGTAGGCACTGGTTGGGTGCAAATCAATTAATAAATAAGAATAATTACTACCAGATGTAGCCCTTTCGTAAATTTTTTCAGAATCCTCTTTTGAGTTTTTCTTTTTAATTTGTCTTGAAAAATACTCCAATTGTTTAACGGCTCGGGGTGCTTTCATCATAATAAAATAATGAGTATTTAATGAGATATTTCTCATGAACTCTCCTTTAACAAACAAATTTTGAACTAAGAAAAATATACTGATTCCTTTGTGATGACTTGTCTGTGTGAAAAACTCATTCAAGATTGTATCACTTTTCATTGAGTCCATCAAATCGTCCAGTATTATTAGATCTGGTTGAAAATTATCAATTATATTATAATTCGGGACTCCTTTAATGAAATCTAATTTCAAATCCTTTTTTGAAACATTTAAATATTTTTCTTGAAACTGCCCATAAAACCATAATACTCGAAAAATTGTTTTATTAGTTAAGAAAAGTAGTTTCCAGTCTTCAATGATTCGGAGAGTTAATACCGTTTTACCAGACATAGTACATCCACTAATCAAACATGTTGTTGGATGTTTGAATTTCAGATCTTCAGATTTGATTTTAATCATTTTATTAGTTTTTTAAAATAGAAATGAATACAATAAAGTTAAAATTATTTGAACATATTTTGTGTTTAATATAAAATGTAGTGATTGATCATAGCTTCTTTAAGTAATGTTGTTTTTAAAATAATAAATGATAATCAATAAAATTGTAAGAAAAAGTATTACATTTTTTTTAAAATAATTAAAATTAAGGGTTATTATCCAATTCATCAGTTTTATAGTGTTCTGATTCTTTCCAATTCTTTATTTCCAATTCCAAGTTTTCATAACTTTTAAGATATTCTTCAAGTTTATTCAATAATTCGTCAATCAATTTTAATTTCGATTCAAAAGATTTTTTATCTAAATCCAGACTCTCATCTGAATATCGCTTTTGCCCAGGTGTCATTCCTTCATTTGATGACATGATTTTATTGAAGTCTTTGCTTCAAATAAGCTAAATTTTTCGAATCATAGACTATTTAAATAAGTTGTTTGAACCGGTTTGAATACCACAAAGAGCTGCCGGATTGAAGTTTCCAATGAAGGGCTTATTATTTCCACCAAATTTTGTTAAAGCGAAATTTTTATCGGCTGGTTCAGCAGAATGTTGGGGCAACAAACCAAGATGATTGGATTGTATGACTGGAGTAACGTTGTTCCAGTTAAATGGAGGCCCTTCAAAATCTGTTTGTGTTGAAACAGATTTCTGAGTTCTCATACTCTTAACACATCCACTCAATGAGCCGAAACTTTTTTCTGGATCTGTTTGATTGAAACTAGCACAGTCAGCCACGTCCATTCCAGTTTTCTTAGACCAATTTTCCGGATGAACTCCAATATATTTGAAATTCCAACCCATTTTATTATCGCGTGCTGAGATCATTCTTTTTACATCTTCTGCAGTAGCTCTTTTAGAACTATTTTCTTCCCCGTCGGTAATAATAACAAATATCACTCTTTCATTAGAAAACTGAGTTTTATCTGCCAGTTGGATGCCATAAACAATAGCATCGTTTAATGCCGTATTTCCGTAAGGGGAATAAAGCGCAGAAGTAATCGGCGCAACCACTTCAATTGGATGGCAGTTACAAACCATGTTTATTCCTGAGTTGAACTTAAGTAAAATTAACCTTGCTTGGTCATTCACTTCTTTTCTCTGTTCCTCAATAAACTCATTGAAACCACTGATGGTTTTGTACATTCCATCTCCCATACTTCCGCTCTCGTCAAGCAATATAACAATCAATGTTTTGGTCATTTTCGAATTCAAACTTTATTGAATAATGAAATATTTTAAAGAATACATCAGTTTATATACAAATTTTTCTGCGCTTCAGAATGCGCAGTTAGACAAAAATTTTTCTGAATTTGGTTACTTTGCCTCGACAAATAATACAATTGTTAACTGGGCCAAAATTATACATTTGTGTACAAAACATTTGTTTAACACATCTTTCACAATGTGTAAGATGAGAACAAGGTTCAGCCAAATAGGTTTTCACATTTACCCAACAAACAGAACACCTTATTTCGGGAGGGAGAATTGTTTCGATTGTATCTGTTTTTGAAGATTTTTTAATTTCTAATGATGGTATAAACAAACAATTTGAACTCAATATTTTATGGACCATTCTTACATCAAATTTACCATGGAATCCGTTCAATACGATTCTACACTTACAACACTGAATTGCATTATTAAACAGTGTATAGAAAAATCCTAATTTAGATAATTTTTCAATATATTCATTACTAAACGGAAACTTGTATCCATCAATTAGAAATGTTTGTTTTCTTACGTCTTCTTTTAACATCATTTTAAAATAGTAGTCAACATCTAATATAGATCTATCAGATTCCACATTTGGTATTCTTATTGGACCATAAATGTTTGCCAATTTGATGTTTCGGGTTTTTAATATGCTTGGAAGCAGCGGCGGATCATATAATGTTTTTTCTCTTGAATAAGAAAATACAGATGAAGTGTCTAGATCTCTTGAATTCTTTACTGTAGGCCAACCTACCATAGACATCTTTTTCGAATCAGTTGGTGTTGCTATGCTCACATCTTTACCGCAGATAAATAAACAGTTTTCATTCCAATGTCGATGCAGCTCATGTAGGCGAATGTAGGATTTTGTATAACCCAAATTGAAATTGCAGGAAAAACAATATATACGTTTAGAGTGTGGATCATAATAGAACCCTGCGTCCACAATATTTTTTGGACAGTCAAACTCATTCCAAGTTAGAGTAAAATAACGTACGGCTTCATGACGCAGAAGTTCATGTCGAATGATGTATGGTGAACACATTTTTGAAGTAAAATTTTCCAAAATACTTTATTTTATACCTTAAATCCAAATGGGCGTGTCGTTAAGTCAGGCATTATTAATCGTTTGTCGTAGTTCATTCGATATAATTTGGCAGAATCAACACTCATAACTTCATAATATTTTGTAGATCTAATCAAGAATTGAGGTACTTTCACTTCATTTCTATTGTTTTCTTCAACAAATTCTCTTAAAAAAGTTTGCATTTTATCAAAATTAACTAATGCTGATGTTTTAAAATTTAAGGTTAATCCCTTAACTTTGCAAATATAAGTCCTTTTATTTTTGATTGGATTAAATATTTCATAAGAATAATTTTTACTACCCAAACTAATGAATTTCGAAATATAATTTTCAGGCTCTTGAGGATTAAATATTTCATCTGTCAACTGCCCTAAAAACACGCCTGTTTCCGGTAAATACTCTCCCGGTTTATGCGTGAAAATCACTGAATCAGTATCAAAATATAAGCAACGTTTTTGAAGTTTATCTAAAATTTTATATAGTTCAATTCGAGCATAAGCTGTTACATAAGCTGCTATGATCACATTCGAATGTTTAGTATCTTCTTTGAAATTTGATTTTTTAGAATAACGGACTTGAATATAATTTTCTGAAACCAAGAAAGCATCGTCGATTTCAAGAGTGGAGTCTGACAACAACTTAAAAAACTCATCTCTGTCTTCTATCAGTAAGGTTTGTTTGATCAAATCAGCGTTTTGAGCGAATTTGCCTAAAAACAATAAATGAATTTTCTAAAATAATTAAAAATATTACTTACCCCAAAAACTATTCACCATTAGTTTGCTGACTGCCCTTTTACCAGGGTTTTTTCTAATCTCATTAATATCGAGTTTTATATTTTCATAATTTTCATAATCTTTTATAAATTGTTGTTTTTCTTCAATTGTCATATCCTCCTTTGGAAATCCACTAGCTTCAACTTTATCTTTAATACAATCATTAATGAATTTAGTAAATAGTCCGTCTTCTCCATTTCCACCTTTTGTTTCAACAAAATTCCATATTTCGTAAATAGCTTTAATTATATAACCTTTTTTGATAGCAAGTTTAATTTCTTCAGTCACCCAAGTTGAGATAAGGCATCTTTCTTCTTCTGTATGACTACATTGTTTTTTGATTTTGTTTTTGGCACATTCGTAACATAATGTATAAACAATTTGTTTATTTAAATGTATGGGAAGCACTGCGAAATACAAGTCATTTGGTGGTAAAATTTTACAAAACACAAGTCCATTAAGATTTTCAATATCAAGTGATTTCGGGTTTCGGGTTATTACAGGATGGCCAATAGGGTATTTATGACGTTTACAACAAAAAGGATAGAGAGAAGTAAAGTCGAAATAATGAATTTTTTCATCTTCGATTGTTTCGTGAAATAATTTACTACAATTAACACGCCCACCAAATAAAGCATCACGCGGATTAATGGGAGGCAAGTATTTAAGTTCTTTTATTATTCTCAGGTGATTTTCAAAATAATCCTTCATTGTCTTTGAAGATTTAATTTGTTGATTTAATTCACATTGCCAAATCTTAACTAAACTTATTTCTTCTTTTTTGTAATATTCTTCTTTTTCCATTGTTTTATCGTATAAAAATTGCATTGATTTATTCATAATTTTATTCATAATATAATGTCTTTTTGATGGATAACAATCCGGACACCCGTGCCAATAACATCCATAGAATTCAAATGCAGTCTTTTTCTTTTCTGAAAATCCATTTGCTAAATTTTCTACTTCTAAATATCCATCTGCTGTTCTTTTACCAAATGAATACTCTCTTTGTATAACTTCATTTCTCTGTATTTCAATATAATCCAACCATGCTTGACCTATACAACTAACCTTTCGATGGGCTTCATACCCTTCTTGCGGAATTATCGCGATTTGATTTTTCTTCAAATATTTACTCTGAAAATATTCCATAACACTCATCGGTAATGTTATACATCTTGTGAATGGATCAAGTTTTGTTGTTTTTATCCAATTGTCTCGGAAAATCATTACGCCTAACATTAGAATATGAACATCCATTTTGCAGTATTTAATAATTTCTTTTTGAAAATCAAAAATTGAATTAGATTTACTTTTGTGCCAATTGATTAATTTATCCCGTTCTTTTACCGAAAGCTGATCTGGATAATAATATTTAATATCAGGATAATCCCCTATATAATTCCAATTTTCTATCAAATTAAAGCCATGAGGAAAATCTCCTTTAATTACATTTTCTTCAAAACCAAATGTGGATGGGAATTTCTTCAAAGCCATTGGAATAAAAGATAACGAATCAATGAATTTTATGTTTTCTACATTCATAGTGAGAATTTTCGTACCCTTCTTTAAAATGGAAGGTTTCAATTTCGTGTTTTCTATAATATGTTTCACAATGAATAAACAATCGTAAGCTCTGCTATTATGGGCAATGACAATTATGGGAATGTCTCTTGGTAATTTGTAAGAAGATTTCACTTTTTTTAAATGGTTAAAATAATTTATAAACAAATAATTACAAAAGTCTTTTACGGTTTCGAGGCCTTTAAAGATTTTTTTATCACCGGTGCAAAATTTGCAAAAAAATTCATCATGTAGATTAATTTTACCACTTTTTTGTTTATCCCAACATTGAAAACAAACTAGTTGTGTAACACATAAATTTGGTCGATGAAATTTGAATCCGTTCTTTTCCGTTTCAACCATGCATTCAAAATCGAAGAATAAAAAAACTTTGGGATACTGGTCTTGTTCTTGAATTTTTTCCATGTTCAATGGATTTTGGAAACATTTATGACCTGTGAGGGGAACAACTTCAAAACATAAATTGCAGAACTTTTTGCCACACCAATGTTTATTGTTAGGAATAATGACTTTTCGACATTTGATGCAAACTTTTCTTCTTTCACAAACTCTCGATATATTTTTATGATTCTCAAAACATTGTTGTGAAACGAAATTCAAATTGCAATCATTGCATTTGATTTGTTCGACAAAATTACAATTTGTTGCTATTTGACAATGACGACAGATTTCATTACATTTATGTTTTTTGAAGTCATTGTGACCTTTAAGACATTTTTGACAAAAATAGGAAACACCTAAAAAAGCGGTCATAGAGGTTAAGGCACTGGCGTGCTCGTCTTTGATTATAATATAAATCTGAGGTCCAGTTGATTTTCCTTCGAAGAGTACTTTGTATGGCCACGTGACACAGATTATTTGGTATTTATTCTCATACATTTTTTGTAATAATGGTAAAATTTGATGTGGATTAATTTTTTCATTTTTATCAATTTTAAGTTCTTTAAGTATTTTTAAAACTTGCAATGTTTGAGTATTTCGAGTGTCTTCCCTTATTTGCCTATAATCAGTTATGCCAATTTTTTTATTGAATTTGTCCACATTAGCCTTGCTGACAACAAAAGCACGTAATAAACACAAGCCATCCTTTTGCACTGTTATCACTTTTGTACTTCTTTTCTCCCATGTGTTAAAATCAATTGATGAACATTTACGTTTGCCTCCAACTACTGGCAGTTGAACTGAAGTAACTTCCACTTCGAAAGTCTCATTAATTAAAAATTCTTTTTTCGATTGTTGTATTGACGTCAAAATATTTGATAGTAAAACAACATCAAAATTTTGAATTTCAATGAATGGAATGAATGCTTCGTCATTCAATTCGCTATTACGGAAAGCTAAACGAATCTTATCATTCGGCTTCAAATCTCTGTGATTCTTTATTTGATCCACAATTAATTTTACACTATCAGATATTTTTTCAATTATAACCGCGAAATCAATTTCAACTGAAGTGTTTAATTTATTAATATTCGTTGAAAAATAGAATTTATTTAACTGAGCATATACTTCGAATTTTTTAGAATAAATTACTCTATCAGGTTCAGATTTAACTAAATTTATCTCAATATTAGCCATGTTCACTGCTTTAAATTTAAGACTTAAATGAAATGAAATAATTTTGAACACAAGTTTTATAGTTTCAAGAAATTTTAATTTCGTTTTTTAATTGATAAATTAAATCTTAAATAATGAAATTTGTAGGAATCTTATCCAACGATTTCCAAAAACTGTCCACTTTGATAGCTTCTCCGCTTTGGTAGTCTTTGTAGAAGGTAATTTGAGTAGCCAGGGCGCGCTTGTCATTCTTTGAGTTTTCAATCTGTTTTCTGATAACATCAATTGTTTTGGGAGCTAACATTAATGATTGAAATAAGAAATTGAATCGTTTTTCCAACAATTCCTTGATTTCCGGCTTTTCCATTACACGAACAATTATACCTTCCAATTTATCGAAGCCTAATTCCAAATTTTGGCATGCCTTATTATGTTCCATAGGCTTTTTGTCAATACATTCTTCACACTGAAGTACCAATTCTTCGAATACATCTTTGAATATTGTGTAAATTAATGTTCCATAGAACTTTTCAAATAGAGATTCTTCTGGAGCTTTAAGGTTTTCCAATAAAAATTGAAAAACTGGAGCTACAATAATGAAATTTTCTATCTCCATAGCTGTTAAATGGATTCCAAAGACTTTTCCACAATCGATAGTACTGAAAGTGGCTGATCTGTCGTTTAGCCAATTGAAAGCGGATCTTTTATTCGAAGAATCAACATTTGCCAAACTGTCGACCCCTTTTATCTTAAATCCTGATAGAAGAAAATCAAGATCTTTTTTACTGAATCTCACAGCGTAGTTCCCATAATAAAACGATATTCTTTGAATAGTGTAACGTGGAGAATCACCTCTCGATACAGAAATTTTAGTGAGCCCACTCGGTTTCCATTCTCCTTCATTCAAGGGAATGAACGAAGAAGATGGGAGCTGAACAGAGAAGGAGTCAAACCACCTTATCGGATTCATTTTTCAAAATGAAAAAATAATTGAGAAAACACATTTATTTATAGTAAAATTTTATTTTCTGCGCAAACTCAATATTCATAAAATACAGTAATTTTAAGAGTAAATTTATCGTTGAATCCGTATTTGCTTGTAATTGCATAAGCGTTTAATTGGAATATAATATTACTCCGTAGAGTAATATTAGACTTCTTTAATAATGGAAGTTTAGACTTGAAATCTTTTCCGTGACTTTGACATTCGATTGTATATGGTGTTCCCTCATTATAATCGTCTAAAACCGCATCAATGACAGTCTTATTGATAAAATCGAACTGGTCGCCAGCATCAAGAAACGATGTATTCTTTATAGGCTTAAACTGGAAATAGGACTCCATTCGATAACCACTGAAGTTGTTGATAAGTTTCCGCTTCAAGTTAAGAATGCTCAAAAGTTTTCGCTTTTCGAGATAATCGAATTTTTCCAGAGTTTCTTCTGAGAATTTCATTTTGAATCGTTTGTACTTCAAAAAGGGAATGCTTTAAAATTCTGTAGAATCCCATTTATATATCCAATTTTTACGCCATCTGCTGTTTACAAAACACTCAATATAGTAAATAATCTAACCATTATGCTCATTTTCATTATCATTTAAAGTTGGTTCCTCACTCGATTGTTCACTCTCATTTAATTCAGGTTCTTCTTCTGAAAAAATTGGACTTTCCAAAGAACTTACATTTGGAGTATCTGTATCTGATGAATTGCTTGAAATGTCATCTGAGTCATCTGTGTTTTGAACGTCAATATAAGTAGAATATTGTGGTCTCAAAAAATAATCTATTTCTTCGGAGTCACTTGAAATTTCTGTCACCTCTTCATTATCCGAAGAATCAATTTCACTCTCACCATCAGAAGTTAGTGGTTTAAAATTATTTAGTTTATTATTCATTATAAGTTTGTTTTTTTAAAAAAAATAATTTTGTTCTGAATTTCAATTTTAATTTTCTTTATTACTCAGTAATTTAATACAATTTGGATTTATATAAATGATAGAATTCAAATTATTCTTAAGCCTTTTTGAAGATATTTCATCAAATAAAACTTCAGGTCTGAAATTTTCCGGCAAATCATTTAATTTAATGTCGGGTAATAACCGAATACGAGATCCTTTCTTTGTTTTAGATAATAAAATTTTAATAAATGGTGGTACATGAGTTGTGTTAACATCAACAAATGGTATGTTTTTGTAATGTAAATAAATACATTTATATAATTCAATTGAATAACTCTTTAAATTAGGTTGTGTTATAAATAATTTGACACATAATTGAAGTGGAAAATTAGCTACATTAAATATAACTGTATAAAAAAAATATTTATAAAAATTAGTATCGGGTTCTATCTCTCTTTCTTTAATTTTTTCCATAAAGTATTTCATACATGAAGTATAATGAGAACAAACTAATTTTTCCTCAATATTTTCATTACACAAATTGCATAAAACAAATTTGGTGGTTGTAGTGTTTGAATTTTGGACAATTTCTTTTGAAATGTATTGTTTGACGATTTCATAAAAGTCTTGACCATTGTATTTGCGTCCTTGGAAATAATTTGAATCAATTCCTGGAATTAGTTTTATACATAATTCTTCAGGATTTCTTTCCAGAATTAATGTTTTGACAAAATCATCGATAGAACTTTTATCGAACAAACAAATATCTTTTATTTTAATAGTTTTAAAGTCGCAAATGGCTTTAAACAAATCAATAATATGTTTTCGAAAGTTGTAAGCTTTTAAATATTCCGGTTCTTTCAGTTTCTCAGGAAGTACTTCAATTATTCCGAGAATATATGCAGAATAGCAGTAGTTTATCCATTTGGTTGATGTGTTTGTAGTCAATCTTATTTGGGAAATGCATCCTCTGAAGTGTTTTCGTTCGTGACAGGCTCCTTTATTGGATCCACATACACTGCAACGGTATACAGGCTTTTTGTCCTTTCTTGAAGAGTATGGATTATACCGAAGTGAAGACATCCTGCGAGATTCTTCTAATAAACTTTTTTGAGAAAGTAGATGGATTTTATACTTGAAAAATCTTTTAAACGCTTGCGCATTAAATCTTAAATTTTACCTGAATAACCTCCTAGCGGCAGATATACAAATTTTTGTAAAAGTATTACAAAAGTTGTTGCTTATTATTCTTTAAATATGAGTATTAATTGCAATTGTTTTTGCTATACAAACAATTGCAAATTATACTCATACTTACAGAATATTAGTTGTTGTGTTAAGTTGTGTTTTGACCCTCAATTCAACTGAATAGTAAAGACTGAAATTAGTTTTTAATACAATTTCAAATCATTACCATTCGATTGAATAAATAGGCTTTGTCTGGAATCGAACCCACAATATTACCTTCGAAGGCAAGTATAATAACCATTAGACCAATAATACTTATGAAATTAATAGAAACACAATTTAAAGTCAATAAAATTTTATTGTTTTATTTTTCAATTGAATACATTCAAATCAAATTTTCGAATTCTTAATATTCAAATTTACGACCAGTCCAATTGGGGTTTAATCTGGCTTCAGTTATTATGCGGAGAGCTTTTTCCAACACACAACGCTTTTCATATTCATTCGCGTCGCAATCATCCCCTTTTATATAAATTCTTGCATAATAATCAACTCTCCTTCGAGGATCTTCACATGGTCTAATTAATCGGTAAGTATAACCATCAATGTCTGGGGCTGTTTCCAACTCGGAATAGCTATCATTTCTAATCGGGTCGTTAAATCGTTGGTACTGACTCCAGAGGAAATCACACATCTCTTCAACAGACATAGTGTTCGGCTTGCTGGCTTCAGACATTATTAAATAAATTCAACTCAAGTCTCTGATTTTATACGTTTTCTTCGGGGGTTTAACTTGAGTTCGCGGGTGTTAACATGCGCGAAGTAAAAAAAACGATAAATTAAGTAACACATAAGGGTTTGTATAAAAGATTTTTATAGAATTCAAATACTTTTATTTACTTTCATATGCAAAATAAATACAATAAAAATAATTTCTCAATTTGATTCTACATAAACATTGGAAGTTTTCTGATGACTTCACGTGCTTCTATCAACAGATTTTCTTTTTCAATTTCGTTTGCATCCGGGGGTTGGCATATATGTCGTTCGTAATCCAAATGAACATAAAAAAATGGATAACTGTTTCGGATGGAGACACGATCTTTCCTCATAATGTAATTCCATCCGTCTTTGTCCGTAAGTGTAGAGATTAGCTGGCTTTCACTTGATTTGGCATACGCTGTCATTAAGAACTCTACCATATCGTCGACTGTCATACTGTTCGGTTTGCTTGCTTCAGACATGATTAAACCGATTCAGCTGAAACCTCTGAATTTATACTATTTTTCTGAGGTTTAACTTGAATTCGCGGTTGAAGACATGCGCGAAGTGCAAAATCTGATAAAGTATGTAACACATAAGTTTTTGTGTAATAGATATAGAATTCAGATATTTATTTTATTCCATATGCAAAAAGAATACATTTAAAATAATTTTAAAAATATCGGTTTTAATTGAAAATTGGGTATTTTCTAATAATTTCAAGGGCATTGGTTAAAAGATTTATTTTTTCAATTTCTGCCGCAATTGAGTGTTCGCAAATATCTGGGTCGTAATCCAAATGCACATAAAAAGTCGGATGAGGGTCTTTGCTTGTAACAGGGTTTTTACTCAAAATGTAATTCCATCCGTCTTTGTCCGTAATGGTAGTGTATTGAGGATAACCATTCGCTTTCTCGTACTCTGCCATGATAAACTCTACCATATCTTCGACGGTCATCGTGATTGGTTTGCTGGTTGCAGACATGATTAACTAAAATTGATTCAAACTTTTGTATTTATAGAGATTTATCGCACACAAAACAATTGCGCAGACAAACACAAATATTTTACAAGGTAATAATAATACGAATTGAACGCAATTTATTCAGATAACTACATTGAAAATTTAAAAACAGTGATTTGATTTATTTCGTTTGGAAACAACACTAATTAAAAATTTGTTTACAGGCTTTGTGTAAAATCCTCTGCTTCTCCATTTCGTTAGGATTCGGGAGAGTATCCCTCGATGGTTGAAGGCGTATATAGAATAATGGTTCTCCCAGTTCATAAGAAGAAGGTTTTCTCATAACGTACCGGTACCCATCTTTGTCTGTGAAATCGATCAAACTCTTGCTTTCAGAGAATCGGTCATACTGTTGAAAAAGAAGCATAACCATTTGATCCACGTCCATGGTATTTGGTTTGCCGAGTAGAGACATGATTGAAAAAATTTGTTTCAAGTCTCAGGTTTTAAATGGTTTTTCGCGCAGACCAAGAATGCGCGGCCAATCACTTTTGCACAGTCTCAGAAAAGCTAAATTTAGAGGTCAATCACACATAAATAAAATGCAAGTATCCATTAATAACTCTAAATTTTATTCATCAAATGTATTAACATTCAATATAATTCTATTTGAAAATGATTTATTGAGAATTTGATAAGCTTTATCAACAATTTCTTTCTTTTTCGCTTCATTAGCGTCCGGCGGGGTGTTGACATCCCTTTGAGTGTGAATAAAAACGAAAAATATCGGGTTCTTTGGGTCCACTGGTGCTCTTCTCAAAGTATAAGTGTACTTGTCTCTGTCTGTTACCACAATATCTTTGTCGATTTCTTCAGTTTCCGGAACGCGATGCCTCTGGTACTCTTGAAGAAGAAAATTCACCGTCTCGTCGACAGACATAGTATTCGGGTACGTAATGTAACACATGACTGCCAGAATTACTTTAAAAGTCATTGAATTTATACTGTTTTTAAACAAATTCTAATCTGCGCGGCAATTTTCAGGTGCATGTCACCAATTTTTAACCAAATTAAGGCCAATCGCCTGTATTCGGTCGGTTTTTTCATTTGTATTGGTAAAGTAGCGCCATCTGTTATCTCAAAATCAAATCAATACAAGTGATTTTGAAAATAGTTTGAATCTGTAACACCAGAGGGAACTCCGTTCTCAGTAATATAATAAATTTTAACAAATATTTTGAATGGGAAACATTAGAGGGCATAAGGTATTCGAAATATAAAAAAACTCAACAAATACTTTGATTTAGAAACACCAGAGGTCATTTATTTCATTGTAAAATGATTATTCTCAATAAATAACAATAAATAATTTGATTCATGAATAACGGGTGATGCTATATTTTAAAAACAGTTTATTAGGTAACTTAAGATTAATCGTATTTTATTTATACATTACTAATTATTATTATTTATAGAACTTACTTATTTATATGTCTATTAATATATAATATATAATATTATATTATATAAATGAAATAATCTTTTTCTTGGTTAAATATTTTTTATTGAGTATATAAATGAAGAATAATGATTACATTGGTTATTGGTTAAAATGATTTTTATAAAATAATATTTATTGAAAATCGATTGCAGCCGGTATATTCTGTGTCTGTTGTTGTTGTTGCTGCTGCTGGACTTGCTGCTGGAACAGCTGTTGCATTTGTTGCATTTGTTGCATCATTTGAAACATAGTTTGATTATCAAACGGCAAGTGAAGGATGTTTGCGGTCGGCGTTTGTTGAAGTGTTGGCTGCGGTGTAGGAATATACTGTGGTGCCGGAACTTCATTTAACTCATAAGGCTGCAGTCCCAATGAAGCAACAGCCCTAGCCTGCTCTGATCCGGCTGGAGATGGAGGAACTAAAACATCGCGACAAGGAAGTGCCGGAATTATTTGAAGTGGTGGCATAATTGGAGGCCGTGGTGTCACTTCCTCTGTATTCTGAGGAATTGTCTTCAAAAGAGATATGGATTTTCTTTTCGATGGTGGTTCAAACGATGTGGATGTCGATGGCTGAGATAACTGATTATTTACAGTTCTCTGTTGGGGATTCACCGGATGAGTTTGAACCCGCGATGCCTGTTGGTTATACGCTTGTGATTCAGGCGTTACGAGAGACTTCTTTTGTTTGTTTTTATTTTGATTTGAATTTGAAACCTTGCCTTTAACGGAATCCTTAACGGGTGACTTCCTCTTCCGTATTTGTTTTTCTGGCACATTCCGGATCTCTCCCTCGTCTTCTGATGATGATAACGAAGAGGAACTGTCCCTTACAAGTGTAGTTGTCGCTGGGATAGGCTGCTTCCTGCGATCATCTGTTGGATTTCGGTCTTCACCATTACGATCATCACTTTGTCTCCGGTCGTTATTAATCCATGTTGGCTCGTTGTGGTTGCGTGTATTCAGTTCGCAGCACTCTTTAGCTTTTTGAATCGCTTTATCCATATTAATGTCGACACGTTTGCACTTTAAGAGATTATCCCTCAGCAACTTTGCTTACTTAACGCGATCGAGGAGATCAGTTTCAATGTCCAAAAGTGCACCTTGGTAATAAGTTTTCCTATTGAATTGGTGTCGATCCGATTGTGAAAGTGGTCTTCCGTTGAATCGTGACATGGCAAACTGTTTCTTCAAAGCGTTGATAAAATTCTTATTCCGGGAAGTTCTTCTTTTGAATACTTGACGAACACGTGAAGATCCAAACAGTCTCTGATGCTTATTTATTATTGCCAAAGCGTTGGTTTTCCGGATGTTGTTGAGGATCGACTGCTGTTTCTTGAGGCCACTAAGCATGAAAATAAAAACTGAATTTAAAAAATTGAATGAGTTCTAATGCTGTTGACACGGCTTTAAATACAAGAAATTGTTACCGCCTCAACATTTTTTGGACAGTTTTCTTAGTTCAATAAAGAGACTACCTTTCTCTCAATTTATTGGTCAGCTGTCCGCTCACCACATGTTTATATACTATTCAGACCTTTAAATCTCAATAATGGGTATGGGTTGTAGTCTAATTCAAAGTATCCGAAAAGATTTATTATTTATAACATATCAATTATTCAATTAGATTGTTTTTTAACTTAACAAAATGAACAATATATATAT